>JAIPRL010002255.1:0-63329 GCA_025469235.1 Pemphigus obesinymphae | reverse complement strand
AGCAACTACTCCATTAGGAAATCCACCAACATCCCGTCGATTCTCGAATTTACAAATGCCACCTCCACCAAACTCCAACAGTCGATCACTTCGTCCCCCTTCCCACACATCAAGTCAATCTCAACCCACCCCGGCATACTCAACGGCCACAAAAGAAACCGTCCTCTCAATTTCTAAAATTCAAAAACCTTAAATTCAACCCCTCACCACCTCACAACTCCAAAAACATCCGACCCTCTGGAAGAAGCATAAGCTTGAGACAGAGTACCCTCCCCCCCCCCACAAAGCAAGTCAAGCCAATTAATTCCGCTCATCCGAAAGTGATTATATTGGTGATACGGACAAAGAATGTCCCCGTTGTCATGCGCTCACATTCAAACACGAGTCAGCTGACATGTGTTGCGCGTTAGGAAAAATGCTACCATCAGAAATTGAGACACAATTAAAACCCGTTTCTGAAGTCCATTGGCACATTCAATTCATGATTCCAGATGACATCGTTCGGAGCAACAGAAACAGAAAACTCAAAGATATAAAAAACAGCGACAAACTATTCGCCGGCACTCTGTTACTCCTTTCAGGTGATTTCAGACAAACACTTCCCCCCGTCATTCCACGTTCAACGTACGCCGATGAGATCCACGCTTAAAAAACCAATGTATATTACTCCTATATTTACTGGGAAAAAAAATGTAATAATTGAATTAATATTTATAGTTGTTAATTGATTTGTGAGCAAAAAAAACTTCATTTTACTAACAAAAGGCGCATATTATGCTATGTTTTTAGCGTTCCGGTTCGTAAAATTTTGCATTTTGAGCACTGAACTCGCTTTTAGTATCTCATATGGTACGTCGTCAGGCTTGCTTGGAATACATAGACTGAAAAATACTTTTTGAATTTCCTCAATGATAGAATATAGCAATATATGGCTCTCTTTTGTATATAATTTTCAATAGAATTTGACAAGAAAAGTTGTTTAGTTTTGATTCGAAAATGGTTATATCCATACCCGATTCAAAAGTTCCTGGTGAACCAATAATCCGATTGAAGTTTGTTTTAGTGCTTTTAATTTCAGACATTTTGTACTAATATGAACACATAGCACTGAACACTAAATTGTTTAGTATATTTTACTAGTATGAATAAAAATGCAAGTGTAAAAATATAATATATTATTTTATTCTTAACGTAACAATTCTTAATAGTAATGGTAGACAATCCCTACCGCTTATGTTATTTAATATTGATAGGTAGTAAATGTACCTATACAATACTGAAATGCTAAATATGACTAAACTTATTCTGTTATTTCTCATAATATATCATTTATTAGGTACCTACCTACTTATATAATAAAATAATAAATTATTATCGGTATCTAGTGTTTAACCGTATATTCAGCTTAAAACCTAACACGACCGTTCCCTACACCATATATAATGATCGGTTAAATAACCAAATTAACGATTATTAAAATCGAAAATAGCACCAATTAATATTTATAAATTATTGCTTAAAATGTTTTTCGGTGAATTATGTAGCGCCTATATGTACCTATACATTATATACGAGTAGGTGTATAATTATTTAAATTTACCAAAATTTTCAAGAGCTAATAAATTCGCCAACTGGAAAGCATGCTTATATTCAAAATATTGCTATAATTTATAGACTGGATCATATAGGTATATATATTATATAATGTTATGTCAAATATAATATACAGCGTATAACAAGTAAGAAAACCAAAATGGGTATTCCAATTATTCAATATATTCGATGCGTACCTATCCTCCACAGAACTGCAAAAGAATTCAGGCCACGCGAAATATATTATAAATACATTATTAAAGTTTCGAGTTGTACCGCCGTCCGCCAGAAATCAAAAAAGGCGCCCGAGAATCAAAAAATATTCAGCTGTCACTCGCGGTATAACGACTATGACGAGCATGGTACCTATAGACAGACAGTACCTATAGTGTACTGTAGATCAATTCCGTAATTCGATAAGATAGCTTAACAACAGTTTTTGATTGGTCAAGTTACCGAAATTGAAGGGTTGAGTGCAACAACCTGCAGACTACTCTATTTTTTCTGATTTTTCAGGGCATAGTAAAAACAGTCGAATTACCTTAGGTGAAAGTCGGCAATAAAACTAAGATGTCATTAAATAATAGGTAATGTAAAGTATCAAACCTTAGTTTTCAGTTCATCTATCTAAAAAATAATTTCAAAGTTGAAAAGTGCATGAAGATGTGTCCATAATGTCTGGTTCTTGCCCACGATGTAATGATATGCGTGCACGTCCTAAAATTATAAATATTCATCGAAACGTAAAATCTATTCTAAAATCATATTATTTCATAAAAATGTAATACTCGTATGTTCAAACATAATATGTATAATAATTCCAAAATGTTCATGTATTCAATAAACGATGAAGCATTATTATCATTATTTAGTAGATCAAGCGATTAACATATAGCCCGTATAGGTAACTTGAGCCGGGTTCACACTACACCGTGTCGTGTGGTGTCATGAGAAATAGTTTGCTGTGATTAGTTGAACCATATGTTTAGAGAATGGTATACCGTAAGGTATGTCGTGTGTTTTTCACTCGTTAAGCCGGGTTCACACTACACCGTGTCGTGTGATTGTTGTTTTAGTGGCGCTATAATTTCCGTATACCAAAGTAGAACACCGTTCAACCGTAGTGGTTAGGCAGCCTAACCACTAGCCTAACCGTTAGGCTATTATCAAATTTTGTTCCCTCGCTATTTTTTCGTATTTGGTTTCTGGTGATATTATGATATGTAAACAAAATAAATAGTTTTTCTGCTTTCATAATTAGAGTCAAATTTTCAAATTAAAATGAATCCACAAGTTAAACGGAAGTTGTATGAATATAATATAAACGAGTACAACAAGTGTTGTCTAACCGGAGACAAATATGTATTTTTTTACAATAGTTGGAACAATAATATAATACAGTTTATAATCACTTACTTGAACAAACGCCATAACTAAAAACATAAAATTGTATACCTATAACACAGAACATATAATGATTTATAATGAACGCTTATAATGAATTATTATGATTTATATGATATGGACACCGAAATTAGCGGGATTCTATAACCATTAGGTAACCACACGTCCAAAAGTTGAATATATTCAACTTCTTGGTATATTTTGGTCATAGTGGTAACGAGTGAAAAACACACGACATACCATATGGTATACCATTCTCTAAACATATCGTTCAACCAATCACAGCAAACTATTTCTCATGACACGACACGACACGGTGTAGTGTGAACCCGGCTTTATACGATCTTTTTTTTTTTGACACCCCACACACGTGTTTTACGCTATAAACCTATAATTATATATATATTTTTATTTACAAATGTTTATTATCCATGTAAATATATATTATAAATTCCTCGTATATTATTTTCGTGTTAGGTATCGGTTTTCTTATTTTCCTTTTTTTTTTGAAAATATACACTTCTCATTAATTTATATCAAACTACATATATTTAAATATCCAATACGGTACGTTATAATATTAAAAATGAAAATTTCAAATATAAAATTACAATTTACAAAAAAATGGTATATTGATATTATATTATGTATATTATACCTATATATTATTATGTTATACATAATCTATAATGTAAAATATTACACTGAATCAAATGTATCGACGATTTCAATAAAAATATGGGTTAATTTAATAATATGGTTGTTGATTTAGAAATAAAATATTTGTTAATTTAACAGTAAAATAACAAAACGTATTATTGATATAACAAATTAATCTTTTATCAATGTCTTGGTGAAATTGTCTAATTGAATAGAAATTTATTTGAATTAACAAATATGTTTTATTAATTCAATTATAAATATTTTGTGTTTCTTTCTTTTTTCTTTTTCGTATAAAAAACGCCCATTTGTCAATAAAAATAGTCAATTTAAACAGAATATTTTTTCAATTTAATAACATATTTTATTATATAATAATAAAATCTGTATTGATTTTACAAATTGTTTTTATTAAATTATAACTTATATACTTTGTGATATTTACAAAATGAATTTGTTATTGTAAACACATTTTTTTTATCAATTTAACCATATATACATTAAAATAATAAAAATTATATTAGGTATTTTAACAAATATTCGTTTGTTAAAATTTGAATATTGTATATTGTTAATCCTACCAATGATATTTGGTTCAGTGTAAATATTATCTTATTGCAACTAACAAAATTATTCATTCGACTATTCGATTAGGTATGTATCAATATTTTTCAATTATTTTATTTCATAGTTCTATCACACAATATTTCAATTTTTCAAAATATTTATATTATATAAGTACCTACCTATATTTTATACAGTAAATTTTAGGTATTGAAAAATAAAAACAAACTTGATTCATTATTGTATATTAAAATTTTATTATACATTTTGAAAAGGAAATAAGAAAATGGGGGTTTTTTTTACTAGATATTTATGTCCTCTGAAGAAAAGTCAAAATCATAATAGGTAATTATAAATAATATACTTTTTGAACAGCATTTATTTTTCAAGTTGGAAATCTGAGATGTTGTATTATGTTACATTTTTTGATATTAATAAAATATCATTTTTTTAAAACATTATTATTGATATGATATTATAGATATTATTAATATTATTATCATTATAATATTACAATATGTTATTTGCTACACTTTTAAATTCTTAGAATTTAATGAAAATAAAGATATTGACAATAATAATCGTCATGGGATACATTAAAATATGACGTATTAGTATGCATACTATGATAATACCTATGGATAAATATTTAAACAATCGATTGAATTTTATTACAATAATACATTAAAATCATGCCATGATTATAAATCGCAAGTTGAGTATTATATAAAATTATTTTCTATGAACATTTTATTTTGGCTCCAATAGGTTCCGGTTCGGTTCAAGTATATAGTGTTGCAGTAAGTGGACGAAAATAGAATAAATGCCAGCTCATTTAGCCATTTAGCATGGCTAATAAGTTAATTGTTAATTTAGATTTTAACTATCTATATAATTCGAGTCATTGGAGCAAATTAATATTAAAACTTGAAATGAGGTTGAAATACTAATAATATCTATTCAAAAAAAGAAGGGTTTTTTTTAGGTTTTTTAACACTATTTAAAATTTTATTTTTACTTTTTCTTTTATTAAATTAATTATAAATATAATATATAACATATGGAACGGTCAAAAATTGAGTTAATAAATTTTAAATGTTGCATATCTTTCTTTTAGATACCTAACTGAAGCTAATCTAACGCACACACATGGTAAACAATTTGTAATTAACCTTTAATTGGGTATCCAGGGATACTCTAAACACCTCACGACACCAATCTTAAAAATACATTCCTATAAAATGGACACAATTTTGAATTTCATAGTACCTTCCTATGATATAGATAATATTCTTTACTATCAAAAAATCTATACTTTTAATAACAGGTGGATTATGATAACAATATTATCAGCTTAGGGTGTTTTAAATACACCACACACGTATTTAATTTCAATAAATTATATAACTTAAATAAAGGAGTGATTACAGAAAAGCAAATTATATTATATTATTGGAAACAACATGAGGTTTAATAATGTGACCAAATTATTTGAATGTTTTTTTTTTTCAAAATTAGAGCAGTGAGGTGTTCTGAACGCCTATGGATACCTAATTCAAGGCTAACAAAATAAATCGTAATGTTATAAGTGATGGTATTTTTATTTTATTTTTTAAGTGGAAGGGGGAGCGACTGTAAATAGTTTTTACTAGATTATCTCCCTAATCAATACTTAGCCGTTTTGAAGGATAATTAGTTTCCTATTACCATAAAAATACCTGAAACAGTGACTTATAGTATAGGATAACGAAAACACCTAATACCTAGTTATGTAAAATTGTATCAAATACCTACTTCAGGGTTTAAACCATTTGAGGAAAAGAAGGAGTACTTATTTTATATTGAAATTCAAACGACTTAAACTGCTTATGTGGTGCTCATACAACGTACATACAATTTAAAAAAAATTATAATCCCCCACCTCCAGGACACTTTTTTGGCAGATAAATCTTATAGCAATGAATATTATTAATATTTTGATAAGTTATATAGATATAATACTGTGCAATAGGTATAAGTAAAATTGATTTAAAATCTCTCTCGACTTTATGATTTTGTTTACAAAAATATTTTAAAACTGAAACAAAATAATGTGTGTAGATAAGACTACGATATATGCAAAAAAAAAAAAAAAATCGAGGTTAGGATTTAATAACGTATAAATATGTAACTACAGAAATGTGTAAAATAAGAACTTTAATATTTCGTGATTATATGAGTTTTTATTAAATACATATTAAAATAAAGATTTCGGATAGTTTTTAATTTAATATTAACCATTTTTTGACAACTACACAAAAAACAAAAAAGCTAATAAAATATGTATTTGATACTTGTTTTTGAATATTCACTTATTGTATTTATGCATTTTAATAAATATTTAAATTTTTTTAGGCTATAACCGATTCATATGTGGTCTTGTAACAATAGTTAAATATTAAGTACTTAATACAGTGCTTGACCCTTCGGTCGAACATTCGAGTAGTAATGTAAACATAATAATATATTAGGTTTATTTAGTTCATGTATGACCACCAAACTATTCTACAACTAACTAACCTAACATCTTCTCCAAGTAATTTATATTTAACTTGTGTACACTGAACACGTTACAGTTTATTTTTTTTAAGTTTTACTTCAGATCAATTACAGATTTCGAAAAGTAATTTTTTATTATAATATCTTCGTGTATAGATGCTTAACTAGCCTAATATAGTTGGAAATCTAAAAAAATATTACAGTTGCTGGGTATCGTTAAAAAAAATTTGTTTTATCAATTTACCTTTATTTGACTAGTAGGTATAAAATATTGTCAAGACTTGGTCTAATTTATAAATTTATTTTTATAGCTGTATTAATTTTTGTTAGTTTTATAATCTAATAATCATAGAAACAACAAATTTCAAAATAGTTTGGGTAGTTAAATAAGGGTGAATATGAAGTAATAGTAAGTGATAAATAATGGATAATCAATAAATATTCAAAAAAAGATGATTTAGATTTTGGTCATCTACAGTTTATACAATCCATATTTAATATGGAAATGTAATGAAATTCGTATACATCTGGTGTTATAATTCAAACAGTTTTAATTCGATCTGTATTTACAAAAGTTATTTCCAGCGGTATGCGAGATAAATACGTGTCAAAACAGTATATTTTCGTATAACAGAACGCCTGTAGGTACTTACCTATCGACGGTGTGCCACAGCCGCTACCGCTGTAAATGTCAATTTTCCCGCCGACGATTAAAGGTTATCCTTTCCACTCGAGTGTTCGAATTAATGTAAAATATAAATTTATTCGGGTCAATATCAATATTTATAAGGTATTTAAAAGTCGGTAAAATTTAATCCGATTTGCCCGTCGAAAACATGTTTACGTCGGAAACGTTCTCGGAAGTTTGAGTTTCAGAGGGATTTTTTTTTTTTTAACTCATAACACGTTTTATTTTACTGCTGAATATTCGCTGTTATTGTATCAAAACAAAGCACATAATTTGTCCGGAATTTTTATTAAAACTTATTGAAACTATTAAAAACGAATTATCGAACTAATGCGGAGTTTTTTTTTTCTTTGAATATCATTTAAATATGTAAACATAATTCACGGTTAGACTTGCATTTTTATTTATTTTTAATGAAATTATAAAATTGTAGACTCTGTCAATCCCGAAGAACATTTTATTTTGAAATTATTTTTATCCAATAAATATAAATTGTCATTAAATGATATAAAAAAGGTGTTCTTTTTTAAAAGTGGAATAATATTGTATATTTATAGTATATATTGTCATAATATATTATGAAGCTTTTATGTTTGTGTAATGTTTCTCTATCTTTTACCATGGATACTGTATTTTCCATCTCTTTCAAAAGCGGTGCATAATAATCAGTGTTGATTAATAATTTCATTAAAGTTGGAAATTACTGTTTTGCAATTATTTTTTTGAACAATACAGTTGTAATTTTGTTACTTATTATTTCAAGTACCTAATGTAAATTACTAATTAACAGTAGGTAAATTTCACGAAGTACTTAACGCGATATTTTTGCCGTTAGGAGTTTTTCCTAATATTATCATAAATTACGATTTGTTTATTACATTATATACTAGTTGGATCTAGAATATATAATTTATTGAAATTAATAGTAACCCGTAAATTTAATATCCAAGCACGAGTGAATCAAATGCCGCGAATTAGAAAAATCTAAATATATAAAGAAATATTTTGTCGACCAAATATACCATGACCTTTTATATTTTTTTGTGCCCAAACGTGCCACTATTTTTTTTATATAGTTTAAGTACCTAAATGAATTATAAAAAAAGTGTCTAAATTTGCCGTGATTAGAGTCACTAGTATATTCAAATGTCATTCATCTCAGTCAAATGTAGTCATTATTACATTTTTTTTTAAAAAAATGTTTATGGTAAATAATTTGGAAGCCACGATTATATTGTAAAGAGACGAAGAAGCTGTGGATAGAAAAAGTTTGAATACCATTGATATAATCTATGATCATTTGTTACGACAAATTTTAACAGTTCTTATTTATTATTGTTAGTTTAATACTACGATTACCCTCCATTAGGAGGTATCTATCAGTAACCATTTAATTAAATTTAAATAATTAATGTAGACATACCTACGCATAATATATTTTATCTATAAAATAATACAACTGAATAACGTAAAAAATCTTAAATACGGCCAATATAGAATAATTCACAATACTTTAACCGACATATATTCGTAATGTCAAGATAATAATGTTATTAACGTAGTTTAATAAAACTGATAAAAATGTGTTAAAATACTTGAAAAATACATTTTAACAGGTTTATAAAGTGTGGTTGGTATTTTCAAAGATATGCAATGTACTTAATATTTAAATATATGTTTATCTATAAAAATGTACGTCCTGTAAGGCCATTTATAGGGAATATTTACCTCTATATTATGTACACTGTGCAAATACAATATTAAACTCGGACATGGATATTTACGGCGGACAATGTCGTGGAATATTGTACAACTGAAATGTACTAGTGTTGTTCGCGAAAACTTTGCGTGACACTGTCAATAATAATTTCAGTGGGATAGGATAAACGGGCATCCGCGGAGTGCTCGTATCGAAGTGTCTATGTGCCGCTACTACAGGTATTTATCACGAGTCAATGCCTATACATAGAACATCGTAGGATTTCGGACGCAAACGAATGAAATTAAGCCGTTGCGGAAATCGTACCAACTTTCGAATATAATGGAAAACGATAAATTACGTTGGTACTATGACGTTCGAAACGATAAGGGGAGGCAGCGCAACAGTATCACAATATAATATACGTATACCACTGATCTTCGCTGATCAAACGATTACCGTCATCGTTGCGTTCTGCGTTTTAAAATTTGAATAGCGCAATAACGCCAAAAACGGTAAACCAAATAAATTAAAAGTACCTACATTATCAGATGAAATGTGTAGTTTCAAAGTTTCAGATACACTTATTAAAGTTTTTTTTTCCGGTACACTACTGGCTCTGGCACTGTATTCTGATGGCCGTACGATATCGCCCGAGTTGATCTGCGCAACAGCAACAACGTATAACAATTCATTAAAGTTTCTTGTTTTCTTGTTTTCTTGTTTTTAGAGCCTCGCCGATTTATATGTACGGGCTAGAAATCGACTTTATGAACAAACCGAACACGCAAACAACACTGTACATAATATGCTTTAATTAATTTTTGGTATTGTCTTATTATACGCATAGAAAACTACACGTGATTCCGGTTTTTGCGTTAGGTAGGTATAGATTTAAACATTTGTTTGTTTAACGTTGAGTATAGGTTGTCTCGTCGGGTAAAACGAGATACTAGTAAAATACAGAAGTACACATTTTTTTATGGACTCACACCTCGATTTTACCAATGTCGTTATGTCATGACTTTGGCGGTGTACACCAACGAACGGCATATACGTAGGTAAAATATATTATGCCGTGTTATATTACAATTTATTGCAAGTTTGAAATCCTCTTTTATCCGGGAATACCTGTTACCGAATAATCGATTAAAAGTTAAATAAATATTATATTATTATATCATAAGGAAACGATTAATTAGAAGTTTATAATAACTAAAATTAGTTAGAAAAATTTAGGAATTAAAAATCAAAACGATCATTAAAATGCGATTTTTAATCTTAAATGAAAAAAATTATAATGGGATCGTTACGATAGAGTTAGAAATAGAGATAGAGTTAAATGAAAGTGTAGGATCAGGATGTACGATCCCAAATAGTTAGGAGAAGGAGAAGTTAATATGCACGTCATGACACGGCTTTATATGCCTTTTAAAACCATGAAATATGATATTAAATATATGCATAATATGTGTGCTGAAAATGTCATAAAATACACAGTAATAATATTATGATTTTAAAAATGTTGTTATATAAACATTAATTATTCTATGATAAATCTTAAACTATGAATTTATAACACAAATATAATTTAATTTTATATTTTTTTCTCATATCGTATATAATATTTTATAACATAATATATTTATTCTACAAATAAGAAGTTGGTATATACTGCATATGTATAAAATATGACCACATCAATCATCATTGAATTTTGTTCGTGAAAAAAAGAAACAAGGAGAGAAAAATATATTTCTGAAAAATTAAATCATTTTTGTATATACTATTTTTTAACCTTAACTTCAGTACGGGTGCAGTAGTATAAATAAATAAGATTCATGAAAAATTCTATAAAAGTAAAAAAAAATAAAAAATCTAAATAAATAATGGAACATAACATTATAAAACAAATATGGAAGTAATTGAATAGAAATAACAAAATCTATTTATTTTATTTTTCCGTAAATACTTTTTGAAAAAGTATTGATTAATTAATTTTTTCATTTTAAATTTCATACTTTTTGAAACTTGGAAAAAAACCCACTCAGACCAGATATTTCGATCTCACTTAGATAACTAACAGAATATAAAAACCGCTGTGACATACTAACCCAAATCATGATTTTAGATTTGACGTATATGATCTGAATGTATATGACGATTAAAATAAATTTTACATTTACTTTTAAATTGCGTTACTACTCAAAATTTCAAAATCAAAATTTTTTTTTTCAAAATTACTAGAAAATAATCCATTTTTGGTATTTGGTATTCTAGTTAAAAATGAAAAAAAAAGTTAAAATTAAAAAATATACAGATTGTATAATAAATCATGTTGAATTTAAAAAAAACAAAAAACGTTACTATAATATTATAATGAATGATAATTAACATATTATATAAAATACTTAAAAACTACATTTCCAAAATTTTTATATTATAATATATAAAAAATTGAAAAAAAAATGGAAGTTCAAATTATGTATTATGTCTGGAAAATTAATGTAAAAAAAATCAATAGGCTCATGGGGCAAAGTGAGGATATCGTAATATCTATTTATTTAATGTATACAATTGATAATATTATTAGATTTATAGTTTTCTTGGTCATCTAAGATTGTGTTATAAAATTTTTGGATCAAAATATCTATTATATTGTGAATCATCGATAAAAAACTGAGAATGTGTTTGTTGTCATTTCCTTGATAATAGAATTTGATATTTTGTTTTCAATATATTATGTTTAACGTGTATCGTTTTTAATAATTTTTTTTTTTTTTTTTATAAAGAGTAGGTTCTAAATTATATTATCAATGTTTTTGATTTCAAAGAAAGTATTTTAATAGAATCCAATAAAAGTATCCAGGTAAATTCATTGATAGGGGCAAAATGGGTTATACCTGTCCGGGGCAAAGTGGGGACGTCCCTGCTTTGCCCCATATAAAGGATTATATTGTTTTAAAATTGAATGATGAGTTGTCAGAATGATTAGGTATTAGCAACGAAAGTTAAAACTAAAGTTAAAGTTTTAACTAAAATTTTTAGTTAAATTATATATATAACTACATTTATATTTTTAAAAATATTGGAGAAATTTTTTCGTTGCCTTACGTCGTACAGATCATACGATATACCTACTATTATACTTACAAGTTATATCATAAAATATAATCTATTTAGGCATAGAGAATATAATAAGAGAGACTGTTATTTTATAAAATTAATTAAATTATTAAGTACATAATTTTTACTAAAATGTTTTTTTTAAATTACATCAATATTTTTTGAAATATAAAAATGAAAAAATAAAAAAATATTAAGATATATATATATAAAATAGTTATTATCTTTTTTATGTGTATATAATAAAGTACAATACGTATACAATAGAGCAATGCCGTATTGTACACATTAGGGTTCTGTGCAAAGGCGCCTGCAGGTGAAAATTCAAGGGGGGAGGGCAACCTAATTAATTTTTATTAAAAATCAAAAACACAATTATTAAAGGGGATTACTTGCGATTTTTAAAGGGTTGGGTATAGGAAATATTTAAGAAAAATAAAAATTCAACAATTTTATAATATTTAAGTATATTTTAAAATTAATCTAAAAATAGCTTTGTACCTCTTTTATTGTTGTGCAATCACGATACTTCCACTTAAAAGACCATTAAGCGGGATAAAATTTTGGAACTTTGAAAAGTCGGATTTAAAATCTGAAAATAGATTTAAATTTGTCAGCCTGTTTTCTAGAAGGCCATCGAGGCATTTTTCTTTATTATTGCAGATGAAAATAAAATCAACGTTATACAATATTTACTTTTATATACATTTTTGTAATCAGTTTTGTAGATACAGAGTAAAATAATTTATTTTCAACAAATTTGAGTATTAGTATTACTTATTAGGTAGGTAGGTACTTATTATGTAAAAAAAGCCTATTTTGACTATTTATAATTAAATCACAAACGAAAAACATAATATTCACATAGATGTCTTTATTATCTATGAATATCCACAAATTAACGGCTGTTGTGGTAAGGTTGGTTTTAACATTATATCGTAGGTCGTACATATATATTGTAATAATATATTTGAGGAATTCTGTGATCACCAAATATTATCAACGAAAATACGAGTAATGGTCATTGGTAATTTTAATTTTTAATCCATAATTTTTGTTCAATATTGAGGTATCGTTATAAATAAACAAATAACAATTCTTTAAAAATAAATAGTTCTATAATCACTGCAGTTATTTTCATAACTTTCGATATTTGTATATTGAATTTGAATTTTGGAATTTTGAATTTTGAATTTTTGAATTTTGGATATAATTTTTTTGACATAGTAGAAAAGCTAAGGGGAGAATTGTCCCTCCCCTGCCCACCCTTATGGGAGCCCATGACTCTGTGCTAATATTAATCCCAGATATATCACATAATTGTAAAATTGAGACATGTGAAGTTGTAATTTAGTGCTTATATACATCTTTGAGATAATACTGGCTCCATTAAAATCTATAAAATTTATTTACGAAAATTATTATTTAATAACTAAGCATACGTTTTTGCTGTCTAAAAACATGTCTTGGGAAAATAGCTCTCATTTGGATTACAGTGATTGCACAAAAACCAAACTTTATAAACATAAATATATCAACATTATCTGTGTTTGTATACACACATCAGTTCTGTGACTATTATTTATGTATTTATAGACAACTATGAAAAATATAACTGAATGTTCAATAGTTAATGAAAACTTCTAACTAAAAAAAATATATCTGAACATAAAAAAACGGATAATTTTGTCATACTTTTTAGGTACCCGGCGCTGACTACTTATTAAGGAACATAATATAGGCAATTTAAATTACATATATGGTGTTGGCGGCCATATAATTTTATTTATATAATTATGTAGTTCGTATAGTTCTTAGATATCGCTAAAATGATCTATTGGGAAAAGCGATAGTAAATTTTGTAGAACATACATATTTTAATCATTTTGTTTTTATTTTAAATTGAAATTTTAAGTTTTAAACTATTACCATGTGCATAATTAGCCAAGTCCATTGTGAAACTATTGCAATTTTCAAGGCATATAAGCAAATATATGTTTTTTTTTTTTTGAACATTTAAATTTTATATTTTCAAATAAATTTTTATACTAAATTTCATAGATAACGTGTCTTATTAGAGAAATAATAATGATAAACCGCTAAAATATTATAAGAGTATTATTTCATTGTATATCATGTCTCCCCCACATTATACATTTTGGTATTAAAAGACAAATTATTATTGTTATAGTACTGACAATGCGATCTAGCGGAAAAGTTATTGAAACAGTAAGCCAACTTGAAATGGTTAACGCAGTCGATTTAGAGAATGTCAACTCTATCTTACTTTATGATTATTGATTATTATAATATATTGTATAATATTATATCAAGATTTTGTATTTTATATGAACTTAAAATCTAGAGTATTTGGTAAAAATTAAATTAAGATTTGTAAGAACCGTATTTGACCGAAAAAATGATTATAATTTTCAGTAGGGACCTAACTATAATATAGATTTATAAATATATTATAGTCTTTCAGCCTTCATACATTCATTTTCCCTTTTATCCGTTAATTATTACACCATATAATATTATAAATATAAATAATATAATAATAAATAATAATATTTAACAAATTGTGACGTTTTAAATATATTTAATTAAGAAGATGTTAATTTATTTACTAAACTGTATGTATTCATAAAATAATTATTTAATATATTAAATTATACTACTTATCATATGGGCACTTATATATAATTTATATACAATTTTTTATTTAAGGCATTTAATCGTATCTACACTCTTCAGAAAATTTTCCTACAAATATATTTAAATTGCTGCAATAAAGTCAACTTTGTAAATAAATTTAAAATGTAATATTTTTTTTTGGAAAATTATGGACTTACAAGAAATATTTTAGAAAATATTTCTTTTATTTGTAATAACAATATTTAAAAAATATTAATATCTAATATTGAAGTTTCATTATTATTACGCTAAGTATTTTAATTCTTGAACTTAACTTAATAAACGACCTGACTACCCTCCACCTTATCACATACATCATCCGCCATATTTCAATCCTTTTGCAGCATGGGAAGAAGCTGATGAGTCAAAATCACCGAATTTAACTCAAATTACTTTCTTATGGTAATGAGAATAGTGTGTATGAAGGGGTCGTACTGTAACAAAAATAAAAATTCAAGTTTTTTTCTTCTCCTATAGCTGAGGTATAATAAGGATCACCTTATCAAATATATAATACATTCTATATTTCATAATATAGTTTTAAGCTATTCGAAGAGACAAACAAGGGAAAGAAAAATACAAAATTATACATATATAACTAATTCATAGGGTTGAAACTGATAATTACGATGAATTTGAGTTAAATACCAAAATATAATAATTCTAAAAATTCAATAAAAGACTTCAAATGAAACTTGAACCTTTACTAATCCTATAATATTAAAACTTAATTTTTATTAATAATTTTATATAATTCCGAGTATTTTAATAGGTAACATAAATACTTAAATATTCCTAATTGAATAATACAAAATGCATTTAAATTGGGTAAGAATGCATCTACTTATGTATCATATATAAATCGCATTTGTACATTGCAAATAATTAGTAAGTGAAACATATAGTATAAATAATTATATTATGATATACAGTTATAAAAAAACATGTCATATTTATATTATTAGCATTATTAGTTGATATGGTATAAATTGTTATTTATTTTTATAAATATATTATAATTAACATGTAACAATATTGGTAACTAATATGAATTTTTTAGTAAATGATAAGTATTACAATTTAACAATAATATATAATATTATATTATATTATATTATAATAATACCTAATTATTTATTAAAATATTATATGAATTTGATATTAGAATTCAGAAGTAATTTAAAATGTTGAAATATGTTTGATTGAAAATTTAATTTGTAATACGGCGTTTGTGTAGAAAAAACTTAACAGCGTATTACACAATATTTTTGTATTTTTTTTTTTTTAATTCTTTTAATTTTTTTTTTTTGACTTACAATAAATATTGACGAAACATTTAAAATGAAATAGGTACGTACATACAATAATAATACATTAAATTAAATTTAAAAAAGTTAAGTTCAAGTTTTAATAATATTTAAAAAATATATTGTTTATTTAGCTAATATGTGTTGTTAGTAGTTATGGATATACCTTAAAGTTTTAAACAAATGAGTTTTATATTTAGCCAGGCAAAAACTGATAATGATAGACGGGTCCCTTTTTTAAATATATTCAGAGTGTATCTTACAACATTGTACCTAGCCATTTTTAAATTATTATAGAATGATAAATTAATAATTAGGTATACAAAATGACTACAATAACATTTCGTTTAAATTTAAACCATTATTTGTTTTTTAATGGTACTTAATAGTCTTTAGTTAAAAAGATGTTCATAGTTAAATTATAGTAGATATACGAAATACCGTGAATTGCCAACCAACTCATCTCGTATGTTTATAAAAATTCACCGTATTAATTTATCAAACTCTATGAGTCCATAGTTAGCAAAAAATTAATCAAATTCGACGATATAACCACCAAAAATGTTTAAAAATATAATTATCATATTCCATATAAAGGAATTATGGTTGAAATTTTTTATAAAATAGTTGATTTTATAGTAGCAGAATGGAGTGTTAAACATTTTAAATTTACATTAAAAAAATAACACTTAAAATAAACAAAAGAGTGTTTTTAATTTTGTAAAAGTAGGTACTTATTTGTTGTAAAAAAACTGTTTACAATAACATAAGATACAACTTGTTTAGTGTTTGTCATTGGTTAAAAACTCGATGATTTTAAAAACATAAAATTAATTCGCATACTATCTTATGTGATTGATTTTCAATCATATTAATATTTTTCCACATACGGCAATACTGTATTTCTTAATTGTGCGCAAAAATGTATTTAGGAATATAATAATTTTCACGTTCTGTTCAAATAAATAATAAATTAAATATGAAATTGAATATTTTGTATATTATCAAACGAATGGTCGAACGAATCTATTTTCTAAATGACATTGTGATATATTATATTATACTCATTATTACATTATTGTAACGCCAAAGAATATTTAAGTGAATATATGAATACGTATTTATAGACTTTGGCGACAATATTGTCACGATTATAATCAAGTATAAAATATGATCATTTCCGCGTTCTTAAGTTTTTTGTAAAATTACACAAATAATAATGGCTGCATTCTATTCAGATATTATTTTAAAAATATCGATTTGATATTTAAATAAATATGCTGTGTCATAGTTATTTTGGAATTAAACCTACTATATAATTAATATCAAAATCGTTTATAGAGTCTGTATTCAAAAATGAAATCATATAACTTTCGTAAAAATAGCAAAACGATGGGCATAAAGATATATTAATATATTGATCATTAATAGAAAAAAAAATCTTTTTAGTTATAATAGTGCAACGTCATAATAATATGATACCATGAAATGTTGATACTATGAGGGTCTATCTCAGTTTCGCAGTCTATAAATATATTATTATCACACTTCAATTGATAGCGTACGATACTAACTGGTAGGTAAATATTTTAAACTCTGAGCGTAGCGAGGAATTATTTTTTTAATAGCTGATAACCAATAAATAATTTTATTTATATCTGACCTTTTGAAATGTTTCATTTATACAATACATTGACTCTCCTCCACAACTGGTACCAAATGAGTATCAGAAAAAATACAATGAGAAACTTAATATTGGCAACACTGATAAAAAGTAATTTTATTGTTGTATTATAATCGTATAATCGTGTGTTATTTGGTTCATATGCTAAATTACATGATAGCTTTGAGGAAGGCTAATCTGGGGTAAGACTAAGTCAAAATGATTTTCAAAAACAAAAAAAAAGGATGGAGACACATGTTTGGTAGTATATTCACCAAAGTATATAATATAACTTATAAGCCTATATGTTTTAACCATATGACGTGACCGACGATGGATTAGGGTATTTTTAAACATGAAATATAATTAAAAATACAGGGTGGATTTGTATGTTTTCACATGGCAGAGATTTTTATAATGTAATATTGGATATAACCAGAAAAATATATAATGTACGAAAGTATAAAAATTTCATTCTATATAGTATAATATATTGTACCTATCCACCCAAAATTATATGATTAAGGAAAAATAATTAATTTATCTCACAATAATTATTAATGTCCCAAGTTATTTTTATATTGATTTATAATAATTTATTCTAACTTAATCAATTTTATTCAAATCTGTTGAATTATGTCAATGAAATTACGACACCAAATCGTCTACAATTTTCATGTTAAAATTACTTAAAAAAATTACATTATATTGATTTTATATTTTATAAACCTGACATCAACGTCAAACGGAGTAACGGATATTTTATAACATAGATTATAAGCCATTATATACTAAAATAATTATCTAGATTAATATACATTTTAAATAAACTTTTAGTGGAGGAATATTGCAGGGATCAAGTTTAGAAAATCAAAAACTCATATTATTCTATAAAATACACATTAAAACAACATATTTAGTGGTTGAAATATTATATTGTTGAAAAATAAATTATTTTTCCCATTAAATTATAAAACTTTAGAAATGAGTAAGAAGTGGCCTTTCGTTTTGAAATCAGTGAGAACAATACAATTTATTTAAACTTTAAAAATCCTTTATACTGGATACCAAATACTCATTTAGTTTTCAAAATATCATTCTCGAAATCCTCACTAAAATGGCATTAGAAAATATTATATTTTTAATAAATATTTTCAATGTAATATTCTATTCTCTCATGTTGCGGGTCTGGTATGAAAAGTTTAAATTCGTGTTTTTGAAATTGTTCAGGAATATACCTGTATAGTGTTCAGGAACGTTCATACATTTAAATTGATATTACATTTTAGATAAAACCGTTCCAGTTGTTTCAAAAGTATCAATTATTATAAGTTACAATTTATAATCATAAATTAGTTATTTCAAATCCAAATTGTTTTTACGAATAACTCTAACAGATAGGACGTCTTCAAATCTACTAATACCTAAAACAAACTAATAATAATATTACGTTGTAGAGAAAGCCATTTTACTAAAAAAAGAAAAAAAAAAAAACCATAAAATAAATGCAATCGTCCCATACTGTCTTGTGCGCATTAATAGATATTAATCGAATAAAACTTGTTCGTACTAACAACGGTTCTGCAATGATTTGAAACTATTCGGCGCGAATAAAATTAATCAATTACCGAGTATTCGTTAGATATAATACATTTTAGTTTTTACTCCGGTGTATCTCCCGCTCAACAATACACTTAGAACTCCATCCGCGTACACGAAAATGCACGTGTAATCCGTGTAATTTATTTAAAAGAGTGCGTTTTTTTGAATATGCAATTTAAGTGCATACTATTATAAGCACGGATAACACACTGTCGTATAAAACAGTACCTACATCGTTCGTTTCGATTTTCTCCCTTTTCAACCGAATTACTACTAAATTCGCAACGAAATACATATCACCCTGTATAACCCATTCGTGTTGGTGTACACGTAAATTTTGAGCAAATATATTATATATTATACACAGTGTGCGAGTACAATGTTTCGCGGGAGCGAGGAAGCTACGGAAATTAGCATACATTAATTAATACGGATATACGAAAGCGCGTGAGAACTGACCCCTTTTTCAATCAGCAACATCGCCCCCGGTTCGTCCCGTCGAGAAATACACACACACACACACACACACACACGTACATATTTGAACACACACAAACTTGAAAATACATGTAAATTTTTATGTATGTGCTTATGTGTGTGTGTGTATGTGATAGCGTAAACGAAGCTATACCGCGGTATACCTACGGTCGTTGCGTCCACCGTGTTGACGGCCATCGTTTGTCCGCCAATCCTTTATGCATCTTTTCCTGCGCGTTCCGTACAAAGACAATTTACATAAATATAAACCGCGTCCTTCATCCCTTTATATAATACTGTCCTTTTATGCGCCTCCGTCTCCCCCGCCTCTTTTCGGTCTCAATGTTATTATCTCTGCGGCAATAGTGTATTATAATATGATAAACTCGCAGTTGCAGTTTACACGACGACCCTTCCTGGTTTTCCTGTATGCAGCGTTTTTACGGCATTCAGTTCGGATGCCAAAGAACGTCTAAAATCTAATCATTTAGTATCGATTAATATTTTGCCAACATTTACACGAAAATATCCCGTCGATATCACGCGGGCCGAGAACGAGGATGTCTTAAATATTAAAGGTTCTAAAGCCTAATACAATAATCAATTTTATATACATATTATGTGTACACGCCAATAAAATAAATATCGATTTTCAAAAATACATTTTAATTTATATTTGTAATTGTCTAGATGAACTTTTTTAGTATTTCATTTCACACCAACTGAGTAGGTTAGTAACACGTTCAATTATTGTTGAACGTTCGGTATATAAACACGTGATAAATAAATGTAATTTTATTCGATCGCGAGAAGTTAAAACATTCAAAACATATTATTTCAATGTATATTTATACAGTTGTAGGTAAACACTAAAGATGATAATCGTATACATGTAACATCTTAACAAATTGAGAATATTTTATCAGTTTCGTGGACTAAGTTGCTTATTTGCAATACTTGTTCGTCGAAATTGTAAACGGATGTAATCGTTAGAGCAGATTGTAAAACAAATGATATAATAACATTAAACGGAATCACAAACGCGAGTACACGTCGTTTTTCACACGGTGACGAATATTTCCTGCAATTGAACTCAGACTCGAATTATGTCAAGTTATTCAAAATTACATTTCAATTTACAATTTATACAACGTTTTGTGCAAACAATAGGAAACGTGGGTTGAGTTACGACACAATCACATAAACGTGGGCAGATATCAGACTAATACTAACCTAATCTACATTATTGTAAAATTCGATATACTATATTTGTCTCGATATCTATATCATAAGAATGCATTGCTGTTTTATGCATTTGTACGAGTATATTGTGTATCTTTATTTTATCATAGATACTGTATTTTAAATTCATTTTCAATGCGATGCACAACAGTGCATATTCTATATCAGTTTAGTTTATTCTGAAACATATAATTTCGGAAAAAAATCCATAAATTTCGATATATTTATATAGAAAAATTAAAATAAGTAGTGTTATTGACATGCGTAAAGTTGGCCCCACTATTTAATTCTAAAAATTTCAAATTGGTATAAAAATGTTACAATTTTTATCCAATTATATGAATGTCTTTGGAAAATTATTTTTAATTTGTCGTGGAACCCATAATTAGTAAAATTATATAGGAGCTAACTTCACGTGAAGATAGCGCCTCTTTCTTTGACCTATCTAATTCAAAATGATACTCTAATTTTAAAATATATATAGAACTTTATATAGTCTTTGGAAAAAATTTGCACATCATTATGGGTCCCACTATTTTCAATAAACCTGTTAAGGGGGTTAAATTTACGTGAATTTAGTCTCCCCATATTGTCCTATCGACTTAATAATGGTATCAAAATTTTGCAATTTTTATGCATAAGTAGAATTATTAGTGCAGTTGATAAAACTGCATCATTATAATTATAAAATAACTATTGGTAATATAAAATCATATTGTATTAGGTTTTTTTATAATATCATTATAATAAAGAATTATCCAGTCAAACATTTTTTTTTAGATTTTTGTGAATTCCGAGTGCATAAGGTTCTATATTAAGGATGATCTATATATTGATACTATAGTGACAATGGAGTCAAAGGGACAAGTATTATTTACAATATATAATATATATATGTTTTTGTATTTCGTAGAGGAGTAGAAATATTACTATCAATTATTAAAATCATGTTTAAATTTGATCGTGTTTTTTTTATTTAAAATTTGATAGATTTCTGGAACAGATTGTATATAGGTACATAGTAAGTTTTGTTTTTTTTGGCAGTTTTCTTTTATTTTTAGTACATTGTTTTAATATTTTCCTCTGCTACGCTAGTTTTCTGTTTCAGTCGAAGATGTTTGAGGTATTACGGAGTACTACTTACTATCTGTGTTATCTAATCTAATATTATTTTCATTATCATTAAGTTGTGTGTTTCATCAGACGAAGAAGAGTCAAGGAGAGACATATTTAAAGATTTTCCACATCCATTTCTTAACTGAGAACGCAGAAATGGTTTTTTGTTACAATTAATCGATGGTAAGTGCTTTGTATGATTCAGCATTCATGGGCTTTTCATCAAACCATAAAATATTGTTATTTAATTATCCAAAATCACTACCTACTGTTGCTGAGGATGTAATTAGAAAGGGAGATTAAAATCTTACTCTTATGACTCTAGTTCATAAAGGAAAATATTTACAAAGGGGCATTATATCTTTTACATATCTAAGTATATAAGCTGAGATATTATGTCTCTCTTTACTAGTATTATAATTACATGTAGGTAGGTACTCTCAATTATATTCTACTATTAAAAATATGCAGTATTATTTGGAGTTTCTGTATTTTAATTTTCTGACTCATAATCTAAAACGTTATAATTCAATAATTTAAAGAAAGTTGTTTACATAACTTTTAAATATACTTCAAAAGTATTGTCAAACATATTATCTCAATATAATTTTTGATTAAATTACATTTTGTTTTCTGAGTTTCTTATAATGTATACAAAAGTTTATAATTGAGCTATATAAGATATTATACATATTTTTCGAAATTACTAAATAATATATTATAATATTCAAAAATTTTGATTAAAAAACGTATTAAACATTTTTAAATCCAATAATAAAAATTCTCATATTTTCAATATAATATTTAATAATTCTCAATTATGTTTAAATTAAAATTTATTTTATTATGGCCAATAGGCAATTTTGTAAGTAGATATACAATATACATATAAATAATTACAGTATTACAATATTGAAGTATATTAAAAATTATAAGGTTATTTTATGCCTGATTTTAATAATGTATTAGTATTTTATACAATTTACCATCTCACCAGCAATAATAAATCGATATTGGGTAGGTACTATTTTCTACCGTTATATTAACGGTTTTACTAAATTTGATAAGCAAGAAAATATTCACATTTTTATAAATTTAGTAAATAAGTATTTATAAAAATTAGTAAAAAACTTTACCTCCAACTTTTTTCTAAAAGTCACATTTACAAAATGGCTCTATAAAATTAATTTTAACTTGAATAAAATTAAAATTTTTTTTTTAGTTCTTAATTTTAGTTCCTAATTAGAGCACAAAAGCATAATAATTATTGAAGAATAAACTGGAAAATATTGAATAAAATAAAAATCATATCATTTGTTAAACAGTACTCTTATATATTATATATTATATTGATATAATTTATCATTATTACTTTCAAAATTGAATGTATTCACCACCGCAACGTTCGAAATACTTCTCTGAATTTTGTATTTAATCTTTAATTTTTTTTAAACTGTAAGTACCTACTTGTAACACATATTGTAATGTAAAATTTATTTATTTAAATTACTTTAATTTGATTATAAAAATAGTTTTAAAAAAAATGTTAATTAACCTATCTCAATATATCTAAATTTATTAAATTATATTAAGATATATTTAAATTGAAAATGTTAACAAAACAATAAATTTAAATAAAATTTTTTAAATTTATTAGTTATTATAGAGTTATATATATATATTATAAGTTACTTTTTTCGTGAGTGGGCAATAATAACATAACTTGATTTTTTAGCAATATTAATCGTTTTTATTCTATAAAATTTTCAATAAATGTTTAAGTGTGAAATAATTCAATAAAATTGCAAACTACCTTTTTCGGGAAGTTTTTGGTATGGGAAGGGGTTCAGCTATGGGGACCAAATTGAACAGAATTATTTTTTTCATATCACTTTAAAAAATGGGAAGATACTCATTTGAATATTTAATTAAGTTTTTTAGATCACACTAATATACAGCTGGGTATATACGATATTATTTTATTACCATATAATATACATACGTTTAGCAATTTTAATTACATATTATAATTGAAAATTTACGTGAATATTCGATATTAAAATCAAAAACATTTTCAACTGACTTTTTTCTCAAAATTCAATTAGCATGTAATAAAATTAAAATTTTAAACATATAAAAGGCACGTGCTTTCAAACTTTCTATTATAAAAAAATATATTGTTTATTTCTATTTACGTTTTTAAATATGATGGCAATAAAAATGTTATATTATATTCAGTCCAACTATCCAAATGAATAATTGTTACCTATATTACGCTGTGTCCTACGTGGAATCGAATGAATGAGAGCGATGCGAGATATCCGGGGAGATATAAAAACAAGTAGTTTAATAATGTATTATTATTATAATATGTAAAAGAGAATTCTAAATAGTGATTCCCGTGTTGTCAAAAGGAAAATAAATGTAAGTACTTAAAAACGACCTATGCATATAGGTATATCTATGAATATTTGATTTCAAAATAAAATTATTATTTATAATAACGAATAACCATTAGATGCAGATATGTATAGCCTACCTATATTATGTGCATAATATATGAGCAAAATCAAGAAATTTTTATAATATAAAATTATAATTATAATTTTACATTTGTGCTATATTATTATAGAAAATATATCCAAACACTATGATTTTTCAATTATTGTGTATACATAATTTAAAATTTCAATTTAAATAATCGAGAAGGATCTAATAGAAAAAACACCACTAGGAATACTTGTATAATGGTATCTTCGTTTAAGATGGAAAGAGTGTTTTAAATGGATATAAAGGCGGCGGATCCAAGAACCAATTGGAAGGAAAATATCAAAATGTTTCCAGGATTCAGAGAAAGTTAAAATAATATATAATAAACAAGTATTATAGTATTTAATTTATTTACTAATATAATATGACTTTATTTCATCAGTAGTTATTTTCCGATTATAACGGAATTAATATTGTAGTTGGTAACTAAGTATAATATGTATAGTATACAAAAAGTAAAGCCAAAGCAATGTTTTTTACAAGTAGTTGAATAACATCGACAGAGTATCAAAATCAAAATAAATTATCTATAGATGCTTGCCATTTTAAAATACAAAAATCTATGACTTTATATATATAATTATTAATTATACCTACAGATGTTTTTTTTTATAAATTGGTAACCTATGTTTACAATTAACATTTACTTTGGAATTTTTTGTGAATCGTCTTACTAGATAAATTAAAAGTATAAGTGGGTGAGACCTTAAAAAAACTTATATTTTTTTTTTGTATAATTTATACTGTTTAGTATGTAATATAAGTAGGTCCATATTATACCTTCAGAGTACTTAATATTTTAATAAAATAATACAAATTGGTGGTATATACGTATGTATATCTATATATAAAACGTACATATTGTAATAAATATATATATAATATAAATATATATTATTTGAAACCATTAGGAGGTATTAGTTAATAAAATAAAAAAATCTATATAGGACATAGGTATATAAATGATAGTATAAAATATGTACTCATGTTTGTGAGTTCTAAAATTACACCTTAGATAATAGAAATACATCTCACTTAGACTTTTTTGATTATTGTGAGTCTTACAACCATTTGCAAATTTTTTTTGCAAAAATGCATATAGTTGCATAAAAATTACAAAATGTTGTAACAATTTTGAAGTTAATAGGGGAAAATTTTCATATGAAGTTGGCCACCCACCTGATTTTAATAATTATGGGGTCCACAACGAATTGCAATTTTTTTCCAAAGACATTCATATAGTTGCATTAAATTTTCAATATGTTGATAGCAGTTTGAACTTCGTAAGCTGAAATGGTGGGAGGAAATTTTACGCACGTGTTTCCTTTGTAAACGATGGTGAAGTCAGAATTTTGCACTCTGGATTACTTCATAAGTAATAGCAATTTTAATTTATTTTGTATTTTCTTAAATTACATATTTACCGATGCATTTTGTATCAAAAAAATAGTTTTTAACAATCATAGATTATATTTAATAATTTCTACTTTTTTATTCATATACATTTATGGATTTATACGTCATATAGGTACGTCATAAATAATTATTGTACAATACCTTTTCTTTCGTTCAAGCGAATTTTATGGTGAATACTTATAATTTTTATATTATATTTTATTTAAAAAAGTAGAATAGTCTAAACGTCTTATGTCTAGGACTTCTCGGTTTTTAAGGAGCTGTATGTAGGAAATTTAAAAGATATTTATAGAAAAATGAAAGACCAACAATTTAAAGATATTTAAATATATTTTTTAAGTAGGTACTTTAAAAATAGTCTTTTGTGAATACAATTTTTTTACTATTGTGTAATCATGATATTTGTCAAAAAATATATGTTTAGGCTTTTTTCATTTTTAGCAACTTCAGAATACTGTAGAAATATGAAATAAAAATAAATGATAGAAAACCAAATTATCTAGCACCCTACGAAGCTAATTTTTGTTATGTGGATTTTAACACGTTTTATGAGATAAAAACTAAAAATGTAACGCATATTTTTCATTGAAAATATGTAGGTACGACATCCTCTTAAGTAAATCATATCTTGACATTTTCATCTAATACAAAAATGTATATTTAATAGTATAATTAATTTGAAATATTTATATGCACATAGGTCCCTTTTAAAAAATTCCCATTCATTTGTTCTTTTCTGACGATTTAATAGTTTTAGAATATTTTAATATGTACTATTTATGGTTGTATTCGCTTATTATATAAATTTCAACATCGTTATTTAATAAATTATACATAATTAATTGATTGTTTATAACTATAAATACGTATTTAATTGATAGGTAAGATTAATGTAGTTGAATTAAATATCCTGATTCATTAAAGTATTTGCGGCAGCAAGTAGTTGTTTGGAAGACGAATAGTGGAATTAAGGTATAAGTGCATTTGGGTATTTGTTGTGTTCGCAATGAATACATTATACTGCCGTAATCTTAGCTTAACCGAGTGTGTTAAGGTCGACAGATCGTTATGTCTAGCTAAATTGTAATTAAAATAAAATATAAAAATTTGGTTAAAGAAAAAAATGGTTTTCTTTTACGATAACGCTTGTTAAATTGTTCTAAATCGATGTAATATATTAGGATTCGTGGTTATTGGCCATTAGTCACAAATACATATGCTAATCGAAATTTATTTCAAAAATTCATCGTATATAATCAATGATGAGAGTTAATTAAATTAAATGAGTTAATTAAAAACCAATACCAGTGATTTATTATGTTAGATTGTTTAAAAGACCTTTAATAAACAGTTAAACCTTAACAAAGGGTAAGTTAAACTGTAGGTTTAAACCTGAGTCAAGATACCGGGTTTAATGTTATAATGATAAACATATTAACTTAAATTGGTTAAATATTAAGTCGTTATGTTTCATATTGTTTAATAATGTACAAATAAGTAATAATAATGGTAAATAGTCTTTTTGGGTCAACAAACGAAAATAATAATAAAAATATACATTTGTAGCACTGTTGGCTCAACAATAATATAAATATAGGTAGGTATTGTATTTATAAATATGGCGACCACTTACGTCAAGAAATTTAAAAATGATTATATTATTCTGAACTCTACTTAAATTGTTTTAAAATAAATCATTTCATTCGAATTTAATATATTTATTCCATTATTTACCTAAGAAATACTTATATTTCATATATACATTTGTTTAAATATATTGGAAGATAATTTTTATTTTTTATACAAACTAAATTGTATTTAACTGATAGCTATGTTAATAATTTATTCTATTTTAACTTTAAACATTTAGTGCGTTGAAATTATCATTTATTTTAGAATTAAACATTTTCTGTTCTATTTCTACTATACATCATAGTTATATTACTGTAGGAGCAAGAAGATGGTTACAAGTAAAATGCTTACAAATATTAAAAACCATTTCAGAAATTTCATTAAAAATGTCAAAATTCGATTTTGAGTGATACTTACGTGTATTTTTATATAAAACTATGACTGTCAAAACAAAATTTTTTTTATTAATTTTATAACTTCACCATAAATACTAACATATTGAAATCGTGGAAATGTTATTCATTAATTAAAAAAAAAATAATGGATTGAAAAAATTTTCATTATAATTAGCAGTTTTTTTTATGCTTAATAATAGTACTGAGAATATCAAAATTTAACAAATGGAAAAAGTTATCTAGAATGAATGTACCAAAAAAAAAAATATGTTTTACTTGACTCTTTATTCCCAAAAAGTCATTTTTAGATAAAAAAAAAAAATGAATAATAATTATTATTAAGATTATACGAGAGTACATTTATTTTATTTTAGTATTATCACATTGAATATGCAAATTATATATAAATTCAACATAATCACGAATTAAGTATATAGTGAAACCATGATTTTTCTTTAAATTCAAGCGAATTGTATAAACATTACATTAAAGTACGAAAAATAATTTTATTGTCGGAAAATTTAATAAAAATCGAATAGGCTATATGTCCAGTACAAATTAGCTATTTAGTATCGTATAATACATTTTTAAGGGAGATCACTACTGTGTTAACAAGTGATATTCATAATTCATGTTGCTGAGATCAACGGTCTAGGGCAGGGATTTCCAAAGTTTTTTGTTCAAGGGTCATATGAAAAATTAAACTCACTTAGCAGGCCAAAAGTATATAAACACAAATTGTTTTTAGTTTTACAGAAATTTAATACAAACAAGAATTAAAATATATACATTTTTTATTAATTATTTTACACAGTTTGTGCTTACAAAAAAAGCCAATTTCCAAACCCATTCGAAATATGCTAGGTAGTAAAAAAAATGGTCAAACCTTTTCAATTAAAAAATTTCTTATTTCAAAAACTCGTGATAAAAAAACACGACTGAACTATCGAACTGCCATAAATTATGGTATATTTGGGTAATATGTTTATATTTATTTATACATTTTTTAAAACTAACGATGATATAGTGAAAAATTACACATATTTTTAGATTTTTTTTATGGGGTTGATGAGTTTTTCCAGAGAGCAGTTAAAACTTGTTCACTGGCTCGTTGCGGCCCGTGAGCCGTAGTTTGGAAACTTCTGGTCTAGGGTATAAATATATATATATACGAGTATACAATTATATTATTGATTGAATTAATATTCACAGACATCAGAATGAGAGTATTCTAAAGGACTTCGTATGGAGTTTTCATAACATTTAAAATGTTGAATATCTCACTGCGGGTTCAATTGGTATAAAAAAGTTGAAAGTAAAATACTATTTTACAAATTAATATATAATGTAATAATTAATTTCTTAGTTGTCACTCCTATCATACCGGAAATAAACTTAAATTTGTAATATTTATTTGGTACACGTGTGCAAATTGTTAAAACCGAGTACCCATTTACATAATAAATGAACGGACTACAATATGTAAAACACACGAATATTATATTATAAAAACGATCAAATTACCCGGAAGGGGTCCATAATGATGTTTCACTATCGCAGCTATTTCCGTCATACATATTATAAACGTCAAATTCATCTTATAACATGACTTGTAAAGTTATCGATTTCATGATATCAATTAATTACTATCATACATATTTAAGCTTCCCTCGAAATTCAAAAACACGATTAATTTAATTTGTACGTTTTTGAAGTCATATTATTGTATTAGCATATTTTTAATTTTTCTGATCTTATGAATATAAAATAAAGACAGATTTATGACCGTATACAGAATTATATTCCTTTTAAAAAGTTGGTCTAAGCACAATATATTATTTATATATTTTAATTCCCACGTCTCCAGGGTATATAGTGTACAGACCATACTTTTCTGTAATTATAAACTAATATGATATATATAACGATAATAATACATGTAGCTAACCCCAATAATTTGGGACACAATTATTTGAAGAAGAAGATAATTATATATAAAAAACAGATAAAAGTGCATAAAAAAAATTTACATCTTACACGTCGTACTATAAGCACGATCGAGGGTGGTGGGTATCCATAATTACTTGTACGATACTTACTTCTATATGTTAAAGGATATTTATAGTTACACGAAAGAACAGCTAAAGGTATCTTTTAGAGTAGGTAAGTTATAACTAAGAAATAAAAGCTTTATCAATAAAAGCACGTCTCTCAGTTAGAGAATTTAAATATAGGATAAACATCAAAACTAAATTATGTTATTTAAATAAAAATAGATTTTTACTTTATTAATACGTTCAATAACATTTAAAAACCGAACGTACCATCGGTATATCAGAGTATTAACCATACATATATTACAGATACAAGTAGTATTACGATTTATCAAACAAAGTATTTTCATAGACTTGCGATATTATATGGACGGTTTTTGTGAGAAAGGGTATAATTATTTTTTTTAATTTTTGGTTTATACGTGAATTTTATAGCAAATTACACCCCGCATGGTTTAGTGTTTAGTTTACTTATAATCCTATTGGTATAACTATAACCATGTGTAGTAGATCGAAAAAATTAAGGGGAAGAGGTGTGGGGGAGGAGAGAGAAAGGGGAAAGTATCCACGACTTTGGATATGCGAAATTATAATAGTGGTTAGGTATATATTGACATTGAAATTACATTTGTGATACAGAGGAATAACACGAAAATAATACGACGTAAAATATAATGGATATTGGACGCGTTCCTCTTTGGTTAGTCATAGGGCGATATTAAGATGTCCTTGTGAACGATGTGTGTTTTTTCGTTTTGGGTGATTATAACCGAGTTTGACAATGAGCCACCTAACAGTAGCGAGAAGACGGTCAAATATGTAATGCGTTTCCGACCCTCGTAAAATACTAAATCCCTGCCTATTCTTTCGACCTAAAACACCTATGGTAGTAGTGTAAAATGTACAAACCTTGTGTAGCTGAAAATACGAGTAAAATAACGAGTATAAATAAATAATTTAAATTAGACTCAATCAATGTGGGTCCAGTTATTGTCACTATCTAGCACGCTTATTTATACCTTGAATATTCGTCCTTCTAACGGATCAATATGATCTGTTCATATAATTAATTGTACCACCCCTCTAACCCCAATGACGAGCTGTACGATTCACATGTCACGATCAAAGGTTGTTTGAACAATATAAACCTCAAACACTATATATATATTGAATTAGGATGGAAAAAAATAATAAATCTCAAGGAAAGTTATGTAAGCGTAAAAAGAAATACATTTTAGATTTTTGTAAAGTAAGACAAGCAGCTAGAATAACAACGATAAACTGAACATTGAATAGAGAGAAATGAAATAGAAAAAAGGTTGGCTCAACGTCTGTTACAACACGAACTGTAGGGTCGGCTGTAACATAAATGCGTGAAATTTTCCCGAAAATGTCCCGTTCATTACCACCTGAATGCCGTATAACCAGTCTTGTAAAGTATTTGAATAAATATATTGAAATACTTTAATAGTATTTAGAATACTTTTTTTAATACATTTTAATCAAAGTATTTTCAAAGTATTTGAAATACTATCCCATTGGTATTTTTACTTGAATTACAAACACTTTTATTTAAATACTTGTGAATACAATTTCTTACAATAAGTTTTAATTTTAATAAATTTCATTCAATCAAAATTAATATTTAAGTATGTTTATGTAGTGTAATTTTAAATTTACTTTATCATTTAAATTTAATATTATTTTACAGTATAATGAATTGACAAACGGAGTTACGGGGATTTATGTATAATATGCGGGTAATAGGTTATAGAACACTATTTTTAATCTATGGTATAAGTGTAATAAAGTCGATAAAAATCGCAACGACTACGCGTGGATGATAATAATCGCATGTCTGAAATATGTCTTAAAATAATAATTGTAATATCGTCGGAAATACAAAGGAAACTCGATTGACACGTATTTGTTTCGTCTTATAATAATTTTTTTATTGGGTAGATATATTATATTATAAATGAATATTTAATAATAAATGTAATAAATTAGTTATAATTAAATAACACTATGTTTAACACGGTATCGTTAATATATGAAAAATGTCGGTAAAAATAATTATTAATTTTCAAAATATTTAAAAACTAAAATTAAACCTTTGGTAGTAATTTTAATATTTATTATATTATTACATCAAATAAGTAACTAAAAATGTTTAGCCGAGTGATTTTAAGGTCTATAAAATAATATAATTTAAATAATACGACTGTTTTAAAAATAAATTTAAAACCGTATAAAAGTGTTTGTATTTAAATACATACCAAATATTTGTGTTTGTTCTTAAATACTTTTTTAAAAAAGTACTTTTTTAAAAAAAGTATTTGAAGTACGTCTTAAATACATTTTATGTCAATGTATTTGTATCTGTATTTAAATACAATTTTAAAAGTATTTTTTACAAGTCTGCGTATAAGTATCTTACACATATACACAATCCGCGGTATCGTGTACAACCGTGTATATGGCAGTGTTAGAGTATACACTCAGTGGGCAAGAAAAGAACTCTTGCGATAGTGCGCGCAATCCTTTTATAAACTCGGCCAGGAAGGCCAGTTATCCTCACTAAAAACTTCCCCCTCTATATGAGAATTATGAAACATATGTGTAGTGATGATGAGCGGTGTATCGTATTAGTCAGCTGAATATTTATTTATTCCATGTAACCGCGGTTTATTTAATTCGTACATAGGTAAAAAAACATATACATGCATATATATATATATATATATATATATTTATATATAGTATAGTCATATATAGGTATATATATGACACATGTACGATAACTGAATAAAGGATTAAGAAGAGAAAATATTATTTTATTCTACAGAGTATTTATCACAAAAATAAATAGTTTGTTAAGAAACTAAAATAACGAATACAGTTTATTATATTATGTACAGTTGTAAAAAAAATATAGAAATTATTGTTTCTTCCAAAACTTAAAATAAATGTTAAACATGTGGCATAATATATGTTATTTTAAAATAGGGTGAACATATTTAGAAAATCTAAAAATAGAGCCATTTAATTGACCTCTATCTAGTTCTCTACAAAAATGTATTCCCCTAGAAATAATGAATTAATAATATGTTGTAATATCCTGTTAAATAATGATTATTGCATTTTTTCATTTATTTTTGTTCTGGAAATTAGTTATTAATTTTGATGCGCTTTTATAATATATATTACATCTCCTTTATAGTATTTTTGAAAACGTATTATGTGCTTGAATTTATTTATTTCATTTTTCTTAGAATCATATCATATTACCATATTTTTCATATAGGATAGAATAACCATTAGATTTAATATTGACTTCAGATGAAACTTTTCAAATAATTTTTGAGTAGTATTTCTTGACAAAGGGTACGATTAACAAACTCTACATACGAGTATTACCGTATGCCTTGTCATATGCATACAAGTCGATAGTTTGCCAAAGTTTATTGAACACAAAATATATAAATTCATCCCAGAATAATATATAAGTAGGTGGCTTTGAGGAATATGCATTTAGTTCGAATAATTGATCGAATGAAATCACGAATAAGCCTACGTTAATGTAATTTACTGATTGTTTTTATATTAAAAAGTTTATCGTTTTGTCGATTGTTTAAAAATATTTTTCAATATATATTTAATACTTATTTAAAAGATTTTCTTTTTTATCGTACTTCAAAATATATTATGCTGTCAAGTGTACGATCATACAGACTCACTGATTAATCAATAAATGTTTTATATAGATAAAGTTTATAATTTTTAATCAATTAGGTTAAATTTTTTACGATGAATTTCAATTTTTTTCACCTTTTTAACTCAACCAGTTAGTTAGTTCTTGCAATATCTAATTTCCTTTACTAGTTAACATTCTCAACGTTATAAAAACATATTTTTACAGGTAATTATTATAACCATTCATTTTAAAACGAATTTGTTATACATTTTTTACCTGACATTTAACCGAAATCCAAATATACTAATCAAAATATATTATAATATATTAATTTAAATTTTATTACAAATATATGGTGCCATGAAAACTATCATATTAATATATTAATACATATATTTCTATTTTGTATACCGAAATTTAATCAAAATGAAACATTAAAAGATAGTTCAAAAAGTATGGAACATTGCAGATTTCTCCCTAACTAGTATATTTTTTGAATTCTTATTTTTGTATATATATTTAGATTATAATAGGTACGCATATTTGAGGATCCGTTTAAATATTTACCCCTCCTTTCTTAAATTATGAAATTATTGCATCAACTTTTGATTTTTATGTGAAAATCCCTAATTTTTTTTTTAATACTCATATAGATTAAAAAAAAAAATATATATATAGTGTTTAAAATTTAGTTTTAAGTTTAATTAAAAAATAAGAAAAAATGTTGCAATCTTATTAATATAAAAAAAATTTTTGTTGATAAATAAGAGAACAATAATTATTATTCAAGATTGATTTTACAAATTTCATCATTTATTCTTTCTTTAATTATTGTTTTTTAAATATTGTTTTAAAAATTAATTTTAATAATGAAATAATCATCTATCATAAAAAATTTCCTAGGCTGACGATAAAATTATTAATTTACACCTTTTTTCCATCAACTATTATTTGGTTATTTTATATTAAATTTAATAATTATAAATTAATTATCTGCCATAATCAATTTTATAGACAGACGTTAAAATATAATCATTTACATTTTTTTTTTTCATTAATCATTATATTTGTTTATTATTTATACAATATAAACAATATAACAATTAAATAAAAATTATTTAATTATTATATTATATATTGTTTATATATTGTTACTGATTGTTATCAGTCACAATAGTATTACATGGCTTTTTTTAAATTTAATTTTTCAAATATCTTTGGGATAACATACTTTGTTTTGTGCCATTCATAGGAAAGCAGTATTTTGTTTATGCAAGCTCACATTTAATTAATTAATTTATTGTGATGAATTGAGGTTGGAACCTAGTATAACATTTGTCAAAAATGTACGAAGAGGCCAAAACAATGTAGACGAGTTGTCTCGGATGTATTTCAAATAGTTTAGAGAAGGTAAATATATATATTTTTTTAATAGCTTAAATATGCTAAGTATAGCTGCACATAATTTAGTTTTGATTATATTTTATAACATCTGTCTAGATAAAATATTGTTATTATTATTTTACTACAATTTTACATATTAAGTACCTATTTTAAACACAATTGTATAGGTAGGTTATGCGTACTTATTATTTAAAATGAAAAAAATTATTAAATATTCAAGAATAATAATTGAGAACTATTAAATATGAAGTAGGTACCTATTGACACATAATGATTGAACATTTTGAAACATGGTTAGAATTACTTTGGATTATTTAATTTTCAAGACACAGGTACATGTTTAAAAAAATCTATTTGAAATCTAATATTTAATGACATTTTAAAAATGTAATCATATAATCATATAAATAAATAATGCAATTGGCAGGTATCCAGTTTGAAATTTAATTTATACATAAATGCAAATATCTCCAAATTGTATTAATTTATAGGGAGTGGTCGTTTTAATAGTAAAAACTAAAGATACACCTATAGTGAATAGGTATTACACTAAGTAGTTTTATTATTTATTTTTATTAAATGCAATAATTATATATTGGGTATAAGTTTATTACCTACATTATAATTTGCAATCATTTTATTATTCTACATGTATGGAGTCAATATAATATTATTTACTATAACTTATATGATATAAGAAAATTGATTTTAATGAAAGAACATCCACGATATAATTGTTTACCTTTCGTAAGTACCTATCTATTTAGGTATTATGTATTCAGACGTTTAGTTAAAAAAATTAAAACAACTTAAATGTACTATCTTACTCGAACTGTATACATAACTTAGTTATACATAAATTATTATAACTATACTTGTATGCCTGTTGTAATTTGTTTTGTTTGAATATAAAAAAATATATAATAGTTGAAAAAATTAACTGTTAAATAACGGAATAATTTTAATTTTCTTAATTTACTCGTTGTATAATAACAAAAAGTGATATCACGATTATTCATCTCGGTAAAAATGCCGATATATTCAACAATATTTTATACTTCGTGTTACCATTGTTTTTTAAACATTTTTGACAATATACTATGAAAAATAATACATAATTCAATATTCTAAAGTAAAGTATAAGCAAAATAATTCGTTTATTATGAAAATACTGTGATAATATGACAGCTGATAATTTTCAAGTTATCTGTGATAATACAAAGTTCATAAATTATACCATCATGATAATAATAGTTGATAATCTATATCTTAAATCGTGGTATACTAATCAAATAGTATAAATGCCAGTAAGTTGAACTGCATATCATATTATTATCATGTACCTATGTTATTTATTACCATTTGTATTACTGATGGTGACAGGTGTGAACTATTGTAATTGGTGTCATAAATTAGATATTAACTACAACTACTAACTACATTTATAGCGTCTCCATTGAGTGAATGTTTTTTGCCAAAACCAATGAATATTTTGTATAATTAATATTGAGACATTATTCATAAATTTAAAAATTTTTTTTTTTAAACAAAATTAAAATACAGGTGGGTACTTCTTTATCTACTACAATTATTATATCAAGTTTAAAATATTTATTTATAGCGCCAATTCCTAATTTTATTTCATTTTTTTTTTTTCAGTAAAATAGAGATATTTTGAAAAATACTTGACATAAATTGAATTTTTAAACGTAATTATGTATATATTTTTAATTGCTATAAGAATATTTAAAAAACAAAATAGTAGTTGCCATTTGAAAATCGAAAGTTGAGACTCGTAACTCATAAATTAAGTGGGACAAATTTTGATAAAAGTTAATTCAAATATGCGTGTTACAGTGTCTAACAATATGCAAAAATCATAATTTAAAATTATTAAGAAGGAGCCGAGAAAAATGCAACTTTCCATACTTTTTGAACACCCACTATATATTTTTTCCTTTATCATTATTATTATTATTTTATTTTTCGAACCCGAATAAACTAATAATTTAATAGGGTTAACCTCATATTTACATATAATTAAAAATATAGTATTAAATAGTTTATTTTTTTTTCATACAAAAATGCTGGTAAATTATTTTAAAATGATTAAATAAGTATAATGGTGATATTCACTGTACGCTTATACATTTTATTACTGTACCACGACGGTTCTAACATTGACCTCAATACATCCCAATAATATAGGATAGAGTTTTATAATTCAGAGTCATAAAGTGTTTTACTGTGTTAACATCGATTTTATTTGCCCGTGTTGTGTTCTATCTTATTTCTATATGTATAATGTATATGTATCTAAACTCGAGGGTTAAAGGATGAAAGATATAAAGAGTTAAGAGTCTCATTCGTTCTATTTGTGATCTTGTGTATAAAAAGAACTTGTTTACCTTTTATTTAAATATAATGGAAGAATATTCTGAATTTATTTACTTATACAATGGTCATTTTTTGTTTTTAAAATCTTTATAAAGAATTTCTTAATAAAACACGCATTTTCATGATTTTTTATCAATAAAAATTGCAGAAGGAATATGTACATTGTACGTATATACCATATTGAAATCATAGCATAAAAAAATTGATGAATTATTATTACATATTGTAAGATATTTCACCATTTTTCATAACACCATTTTTTCATTACCTAACGTATTTTATTTGTTCAATCATATCTTATATAATTATATATACATGAAGTTTGTAATTATACAGTATTTTCAGGAAGTATGGAACATTGCGTTTAAATTAACCGTTGGTGAATATTTTTCAATTATGATTTTTGCATAATTTTAGATATCGTAATTTGCATATTTTAATAAAATTTTCCCCATTTCATTAAAATTTTCATGATATCATTAGTTATTATTTTATAAAAGTATAAAATTTAATTCATTTTAAAAAATTTGAAAAGGTGGAAAATGGTCCAATAGGTAGTTTTTACTTTTAAATGAGTACCTAAATACTTAAGTGAAATTATCATATGTTTTTATAATAATGTAGTGTTTTTTTTATATTTATAGTTAGTAGCTATTTTAGGAAAATGTGTTCACACATACTTTATACGTTCGTTTGGCATACATATTTAATGTGATATAACCGATAAATGTCTTTATGCAAGTCTCTACTCCACAGGAATACTAGGGCGACCTTTATTTTTATGAGAAAAAAATATTAATAATATTTATTTATAACCCTTTCGTTTTGTTCATTAATATAAAAAAGTAATTTTGGTTAAATTTTGTCATGATAAATTCACATGCCTCAAGGGGGTTAAAAAATTATAAAAGGGCATTGTTTTGTCGTTTTTTGAGCTTAATTAAAAAAAAAATTTTACTTCTCAGAAAAATGCATATAATATAAATTATAGATATTCAAATTTTTAATAAAAATACATTTCTAAAATTTTTCATAAATCTTTTATTTTCTAAGGTAAATGATAAAATACCGAATATTTTATTTATTTGACGAAATTGTTTTTTTACGGTTATTTAAATATATTAGAATTATGGTTTGATGATACGATAAATTAGAAATAAGATTTATTTATAGAAATTATGAAAAATTTGAATTTCTAATAAAAATAAATTATTATATAGGTACTGTATTGGATTGACTTTTTTATTGTAACAGTCGGATTTATATAATACTAAATTAAAAAATTGTTAGTGGTCATGTTGAAAAATATAGATACGTACTAGAAATTTAATTTATATTTTATTGTAGTATATATGTAACAAATTAATAATGTAATAGTATAATAGTATATATAATATAATAGTATATTCTAATAAAAAATTCTAAATGCTTAATGTGAAATATAAATTTATTTTGTTTTTATTACATTTTATTTATAAATTCACATTATTCAAAGTTTTTGGACAAGGTGCTTTTTTACTATCAGGGAATCGCAGACAAAACTCGCACACTACTTGGAGTAAATATTGCTTCAAGTCTTCGTTTTGAGTTATTATTTTGTTAGAATCTTCAATCAACTTGATTCTTCTCTCCGCAATATCATATTTTTTTACAAATAGATTATTTACCAATTGTTTCCCTTTTTTATATTGGTAATTTTCGTTCCCATTTTCGGGGTTCATAGCTAAATGAATCAACGGCATACCAGACCTATTAAAAAAATTACTGGACTGGATTGATATAAATTCATCAATATATTTATTGCATAATCGTATATTTCATTTGATTGCGAAATTATTCGTTTTTTTGTTTTCTGATTTGATGTTATGAAACATCATTTCTTTAACCAAATTTATCTTTAATTGCGATGATACTTTGTCATCAAAAAATGCTTATGAAGTTACTTCTGGTGTTAAATACCACGGATGTGCACACATTTTCTTTAACCCTGATTTAGAAATTTGTATTTCAATGACCACATGCAATATACGATTTTCAATAAGTTGCGAGTTCATGTTTATAACCATTGTTTTATACATATCCGAACTATAAAAATACACAAGTCGTGAAAAGCATCATATTCTTTTAATGTTAATTTAAATTCGTTACGAAATAAAATTAGATGGCTTTTTCCATCCATTAAGCATGTATAACCATTTGGAGGTGTTTGACCTAGAAATATAATAGTTAGTTTTATCAATTCCTTATAATCATCTTGAGGTTGATATTATTGTAATTGGTATATTAAAAGTTCTTTATTTAAATCTTGTATTGATTGAAAAATAAAAGTATGTTGCAATCCAATATTAAAATTTTCAACATTAATATTAGACTAAATTTTTTGGAAACGTTTAAAAATTGTACATCTGGGGTTAATGCAATATTAATCTTTATTTTAAAAGCACTTCTCAATCCAACTTCAAGTATATGGTGTCTGAATGGTAAATATAGCACCTTTTAGTCTACCCATGCTGAATGCGATTAAAGCACAGCATAAAGCTTGTACGTTTTCGATTAGACCCAAATTATCAAGAGCCTGATATACTGCGATTGCTTGATTTTTCCCCATACTAGATTTAAGTTCTGGCACACCAAGAAGTTTCTCTATATAAGTTGCCTTTATATTATGATATAATTATTGGTAGGTAGTCAAACAATTTTTTAAAATTGAACTACACAAGGACTTATTTGAGATGATTTAAAATCAACTCTATAAGTTTTTCTATTCTATCTTTACGAAAACGTTATCGAATAGAATTTACTGATGTCCGATTTATTATTAATTCATTTATATTAATACCGAATGATTCCGTAGTTATAAGTAACTAAAATAGGAACTGCTTCTCGATCACTTATCTTACACCTATCGAGGGCTGCAGCTAGTTTATCAGTTATACATTTTTTTTTTTACCTTTTACTTGAAATAACCTCGATTGTTTCATGACTTCTTCGACTGATATTTTTTTTAGAGTGTAGTTCTTGTATTTTATCCTAATCGTTACTTAATAATAGCAAAATATAAGTCTCGCTATTAACAACTCGTTCTAAAATAATTACTCATTAAAAATCTTTAATATTATGTAAATATAAATCAAAAATAAGTTAAATGAAATTTTTATATCTTCATAAACTTTTTTTTTTCTTTCCAACATATTTATTTTATCTTTTTTCAATACGATTTTCAAGATTTTGGTTCTTTTTATTTATTTTCAATTTATAACCCGGTCTTCCTTTTGTCATTTAAGCAATACAAAATTGGTCATAACTCTTTATTTTAATTATATTTAAGGGATCAGCATGAGAGAAATAAAAAATATCATCAAACATTTTTACGAAATCTTCTTCATTCTTTAGGTCATTAGCTACTTTTTTAGTCACATGTTATTATAGATTTCTCCACTCATAATATAATGACTTACATTTTTTCAACAAATGATATTCTTCTTTAACCGGAATACGCGCTTTTTCTCAGACCTCACGGATCACTAATTTGGCACTTTCGTGTAAATTTATATTTACATTACGCATGTAAAAAATGTAAACTTAACACTTGTTTTATTGAAGGTAACTTACTAGCTATAGTTTGTTTGGATATACTTACAATTAAAAATATTTTATTGGAGTTACGAAGATTCATTTTTGACGATGACGCTATAATAATAAATTTAAAAAAATCAATTTAATTGTTTGAAATATTTTAAGCTAATAAAAATTAGAACCATAGATGACAAAGAAACATATATGTATATTTAGCACAATAATTTAAATATAAATATATAAAATTATAGTGTCGTAATTCTAATGGACAACTTGAAGACCTTTTTGAGATTTTCAATGTGTTATTTGGGTAGTATTAATTGCCAATAACTAATATATTATATACGAGTATGTATTTAGATACGCGAAAAATCATATTATGAATTCATAGCAGATAGTCGATTTGAAATTCTAATCCTAGATTTTATAGTAGGTGCATATTATAAAACGAATTGATACACGTAGATCATATTATCACAGTAAACGTTTATAATATCGAATTTAAAATAAATATGCGTCACTACACATTTACATATTTTCACAATTTTTCACAGAATATTCGATAACATAGATATTATATTAACCCTAAGTGTTCAGTTTCCCATAATATTGAAATTATTATAACATTCCATTGTCAAAACAATGGAAATAATATCAAATTATTCGTAGTAAGTAAAATGTATATTGCTTCTCTGATGACAATAATAAAATGGCATTTAGTAGATTTAAAAAAAAAAAACTACTTTATCTACTCGTATGTACTTTTATATTAATGTTTAATGAATTCTTATATTTAAGTGACGGTACTCATATTTATTTATCTCACTATTGATTTTTTTCTTTTACTAAAGAAAGCAGTAAATATGAATATAATTATTATAAAACATTCTTCTGCTTGTCCTATAAATAAATATATAATATTGATTATTACATAATCATATTTTATAAATTACCATAAAATACATAATTTATTTATTTTTATTCATTGTTTACACTATTAAATACTTTGTTTCAGATAAGAACGGAGTTTCAATTTCTTCGTTCTTCATATTAGTCCAGATTTCATTGAGTTTAAAATATAAAATTTCATATCAACTATATCAACATTATTTTAAGTATATGGCCTTCCTATATGAATTATAAGAGTCATCAATACGAGATCATAATACTATGACTCAGAATAATAAACTATTTATTTATTATTTATCTTTTAAAAATATATATATTTTATTAAAATGTAGATTCATTAAAAAACGTTATTTAAAATATAAATAATAATTTTAGTTGCATATACTTATTCAGAATATTGTTTATTTATTTTTGATTCTAAGTATAGCAAAAGTACTACTATACCACTAGACTCTTTGGAAAACTTAAAAAACCCATTGCAAAATACGATATGTTTTATAATGAGTGCTTCAGATGTATCATACCTATAATCCATTATAAATTGAATATATTTTGAGAGACATCTTCAAATTGTCTAATATATTTCGAACAATATGAATGAAGAACTACCGCAAAATTACATAAAAATATCTTAGAAATTATTAAAATTTTTGAACAATGTAAGCATGTACCTCTTTTGCCTATACGGAACGCCGTCATAGAATTTTTTTAGTCATTTTTATTAGCACTGAAAAAAAAAATTAAATTAAAAACAACGTCTTAAATTCATTATAAATATATAAAAAGCATCCAGATATAATGAGTATATACATAATGTTGTGTACCTATATTTATATATAATTAAATTTTATATTATATTTTATAATTAAAATTATTGATGTTTTATAAATTAATGATGTTACGATTGCCGTTATTACAGGTTGTGAATAATTAAAAACGTAGATAAGAAGATAAAACAGAGGAAAAATGCAGCAGAGATGAAAATGTGAAGTCGGCTATGTGGGATGACTAGAGAAAATAAAATAAAAAAATTGTCTATCAAAAGTAGTATAAGAGTACAAGCTTAGCTTCTAAGAGTAGAAAAACGAGAGAGAATAGTTTTATGTTTTAAAAGGGAAAGAGGTAGAGGCAGTACGATTAAAAGACATGTGTGTTGAAAAAAAAACGTGAATATGCAAACCTAACGAACAGTAGAATGAATGCGTGATATTAGATGCTGGTCGTAAGTAAATGAGATGTAGGTTATCAATTTAAGTGGAGGTAAAGAACTAGGTTGGCCAACTTCAATTAGTTGGGAGAATAAGAAAATTCAAAAGTAACTTTCTGTAAATAGTATGAGATATTTCATTTTTTCGCTTCTGAAAAGACAAAGTTTGTAATATGTTTTTTTTATATACTTTAATAACTCCCCCCGTCCCCGAAAATAAAAATAGAAAAGAAAAACTTAAAGATGATTTAATTCTATCCATATGTTCAACATACTAAAGTTACTCAATTATATTGTCAATATATATATTGTTCAATCATGATAATTATACCGCTACACCAATATCTCTGTGTAAAATATTATTTTTATACTTGGTTTAAATAATATACATAAGAAATAAAAGAAAAAAACACATATTTCATTTCATTTATATGTTTAAATTAATAATGTAATAAAAGTATTTCTTATATCTTTATTATACAAGTACAACAAACCGGTTCGTATATATAATATTTTCATAGTATCCTTTAAAAATAATATTATTTTTATCATTTAGAGCACATATTATAATTTGTGCTATATATTTGATTAGTTAACTACGTATATGATCTTGAATTTTTTAATCGTAATTGTATTGTTTTTAAATTCAAATCTTTAAAAATGAAATACACATTGTATACTTTTATTCAGTGGAAAACACTGTCGCAACATTGACATATGACATGAAACATACTTTTAAAACAATATTTGTAAATATTGTTACCGTGTCGATATTATTAATAATACGAATATACTCGTATTTAATGATATTATAATAAATAAAATAAAACAGTTGTGTAAATGTACTTTTACAACTTTACTCAATCCTTACATTTTTGTCGACTGTATTTTTTTATCCGATGATTGCTTTTTGTTATATTAATACTTTAAATGTTCTGGTGAAATTTCATATTATTCAAATGTCTTGCACTTATAATTATTTATATATTGTGTTTAATTCAATAAGTAATCTATTAATTTATAAATTTTAATATTTTATTAAAATAAAAAAATGAATAAATATTTTTTCACATATTGTTCCGTGGCTTTAATTTTATTATTCACTGATTCAATACAGACTTTAATATACGAATAGTTATGAGAGAAAATTTTATCTCTCTTCTGTAAATATTTTTTCTATGCATTTGGGATGATGAGAATTATCATAATTTTATGAACAAGATTCAATTTGGCTTTGTTACTTGTTTTTTCAACTTCGATATTTTTCATCAGCAAACCCCTTTAAAATAGGGTTTAAGATGTTTTTTTTTGTATTTTACGTATCTTTATATTTGTATGTATTAGTTTAACACATTGACATGTAGATAATCTATATTTTATTGAATCAGTCACTGAAAAAATATAATATAAATTTAACAAAACACAATATGTCTAATTCTATTTATGAAAGCCAATAAATATATTTTGTACTACTAATATTTATCATCGAATATTGACAAAAGCAATATATTATTATTATATATTATAACATACAATATTATATATTATTATATATGTATATTATATATATAATATAAAATATATTATTATAAATTTTATATATAATATAAATATTAAATATTAAAATAGTAAAATACTACAGATTAGTAGAAATACTAAATATATTAAAAATAGTGTCAATTTTCCGTAATATATATAATTAAAAAAAAGTATTAAATTATCTTTTGAGTATAATTGATTATATATAATTACTATTAAAAATGTTCTTTAGGTACTGAGAGATTAAGGCCTTATTACTATTAACACATTTAAAGATAACACTGAAGTAAAATATGTGTGTTCTGTTCAGTTATTGTTGAAAATTTTACAATTTTAAAATCATTTTTGTATTATCTGAGAGTTTTTTTATTCCTTCCGAGTGATATTTATACCGGGACTTTCTGTCTAGAGCTTGTTATTACATAAATGAACAATTTTGTTGAGTTTTAATTTATTTGATTGATATTATGGACGTTCTTGATAATTTGTAATAAAGTACTTCTAGATAATTCGAATATTGCACTGTCGAGTTCCCTGAAAATGTCCAGAATAATACTAACTTCATTGATCCCCCTCTATATAAATTTGTATTTAATAAAACTGAAAATAAATTCACGTTTACACATTGTTTATTTGTGTAATACTAAGAAGCATAAGTGGCTCTAATTATAACAAAAAATCAATCGTTTAAGCAAACTAAAAAGTGTAAAATAAAATCCTATTATTCCGGGATCAATCATTATACGTGAAATATCCAAATTTTCAAGTTGAAAAATATATGAAAATAATAAAAGGGATAATGTTGATAAAGTACCTGGATATATAATATTAAGCCGATTAAATATTGCATAAGTTTTTAAGTCCTAAAAAATATTATAAATTAATATTTTATTAAACTTCGATATATGTTTTTTTAAATATTCTGTGGTTATAATAATATATTTTAAATAAAAAAAATGTGAGTACACTGAGGTTTTATAGCTGATTTATTAATAAAAATTTAAATAAGAGAATATTATTGTAAAGTATACATTTTAAATTAAAGTATATGTAGTGTTTTGAATTTTTAGGATTATTTATTATTGAAAATCATATAATCCCTATAATTTTTTTATATATATAAATTGATTTATGATTATTAAGAGGACGCCACCCTCACGTTTGTTCCTACTCTGTCTTACATACACATAATATAGCAAATCTACATACCGCGTTCTTACTTCAGTTTATTTATAATTAATATTAGACTAAATTAACTTATTATTAAATTTGTAGAAAAAAACATAAAATATACCGTAGCGTGGAATTATTTAAAAAATTTTATTTTTAAAACTAGATATATGCATAAAAAAAAAAAAAAATAGTTATTTAATTACTTATAAGCTGTTTAAAAATCAAATTAAAAAAACTCCACGCTACACCATAGTTTATGTTCTCCTCTTCAGATCTTATAATAGGTAAGTTTATTCTTATATTAATTACAAATAAACTGTAGTAAGAATGCGGTACGTAGATTTATGTTATGCGTATGTAAGACAGAGACAACAAACGTGTGGTTATAGCGTTCTCTTAAAGTATTTAAGATGCAGTGTTAATAGATTATGCTATATTGTATGTACTCGTATATAAATATAAATATAAAGACGTTTTAATTATCAAAATTATTTACGAATATTTTTCATTGATAAAATGTATTATTCTCGTCGTGTATATGATATGACATCATTTCTTCCAGAGTACACATTTGACTGGCTGAAAAAAAATATATAGGAAATATTATTTAGACTAATAATTTAGTTGATTCATATGAAAGATTTTCAATCTATTATGTATTTTAAATTATTATTAGTGATTTTAAAATACTGAATTATTCATTGAGAACTAAACCGTCAACCATCAATCTATTTCAGTTATTTGAAAACCTGTTATCATAATAATACTCCACTAGGTCTTCAACTGAAATCAAATATATGTCAAATACAGGCTACAGTGTTGTTGTTATACCCTTATTTTATTTTTGACAAATGTATCAAATTCATTTCTGGAACTAATTTCTATTAAGTTCAAAGTTGCATTAACGAAGAATTCACTTTTTTCCTTTATTTCGGACTAAGGAATGTGACAATCAAACACAAACTGTTCGAATACAATTTTAATTATTTTTTAAATGCTCATCTGTCAGACATCAAATTTGGGAAGTTTTAATTAAATTTCAAACTGAAATTAATTAAAAAATAAATTACGGCTAATATAAAAAAAAAAAGAAATAAAAATTATAGGTAAGGCAACAGTTAATATTTGGAAAATAATCAGTATTATAGACATCCGAATTATATGAAGAGAATAAATCAGTTATAGTTTATTGATCATTGAAAATCACTAAAATGAGAATTTAGATTAATTTATTGTTATAATTTAAATTGAGAAAATCAATAACGTCAGTATAATTTAAGTATTTTTCGTGTGCAAATTTGGTATTTTGATTTTTATGTAAACAACCTCTTCATATTCAAATAAGGGAAGTAGACTGTATTTTGACCCTTATCACTAATATACTTGATATATTTAGGCCTTTTGCCTAAATATAACAAACAATAAATACAACATAATGTATTATCAGTGCGACCATTTTTGACCTTTGTAACCTCCGAATTCACATTACAGAGAGTCTAAAATAAATATCACGATGACGGGATTTTGCAGATGGTTATATCACATACAATACATTTCGAATGTCATGAAGTTTCTAAGCTAGTGTTTTCCATTGCATATAGTAATAAGTAGTATTCGGCGTTAAGAAAAAAATATAAGTTAATTAACATCAAAAGAAATAAAATAAGATAATAGCAGTTAGTCTTAATAGTGAATGCTAACAGAATGCATTTAATGATGGGAATATAATAGAATAAAGTTAATTTAGATAGAAATTTATAGTAGAATTCAACTAGAGGAGATAAATAAGAAATCTCGAGAAATACTAAATTTAGTCCCTTAAAACTACCGAGTTGTTTTGACCATATTTAGTAAACATATAAAAAAAACATAAACGCTGAGCCCAGACTACTGATTGTAGAAAGCTTTAATTTTCAGAGAATATTTCCTTAATGGTATTGATTACTACCAAGAAAGAATTTTACAAAATTCGACAGTTAAGGGAAGAAAGGAAGAAGTAATTTAAATTGTTATTTAATGTCCAGCCCAAACTAGTGGTCATAGGAATTTTTAAGAAAATATTTCTGAAATAAAATAGATGCATATTATGAAAGGATTTTTCAGTAAATCTGTTCTTCGGCAAAGCCGGGTAACTCGGTTGGTATTATATTTGTATTTGTATCGCACATAGTAAATATCTACTTTATTTGTTTAAATGATCTAGTATAACCACTTTCTATTATCTTTTGTAGGAAAAAAAAAATTTTTTGAATTTATTTTTATTTTAGAAAGCAAAGAAGTTATATAAAATTCCCATCGCGATAACAAATTACAATTAAATTAAATTTTTAAAATAAAATATATTTATAATTTTATTGTTGAAAATCTGATTTCAAGTTTTAAAATTCGGAATTATAATACCACTATTAATACCATAAAATATATTCCTTTCTTATTATTACTGAATGTTTATATTCTTACCAATAATTGTACATGTTATTTTGTGTTTAAAGCTGTAGTTTAATTTATACTCTGAATCATGTATGGTAAAAATATTTATAATCCTTTTAATATTTTTAGAAAATTTTGTTATTGACATTATAAATAACTACCTACTACAATATGTTATTTTTAAATTACAAGAATATTTTATTCATACGTTTAGATTGTTTAGATTATAAGTATAAAATTAATAAAAAAATTCTAATATTATTTAGAGGAATACATACTAGATCTACATATTGATGTAGAGAAATGTACGAAATCCAAATGATATTGAACTACCTACAGTTAAAATAAAATCAATTGAGTATTTAATAAGTGAAAAAAGCGAGATATAATTTAATTGAATTCCACCAAATATTGTATGTGGATAGTGCTTTTGTTGAAAAGCATGAAACAAATTCGAAATTGTATATTGAAAAATAAATTTTAATATCGTGCGTATAGTTAATAAATAATATGACTACTTGTTCTGCAGCATAATATAGTGTTTTGGGGTGCGAAATATGTATAATTGGAAAATAATTACGTTTTTAGGTTCGCCAAAGTTAAAAAGCACACGGTCGCCACTCGTCCACGGCTAGTGGCAACAAACAAGGGTTACAAAAAGGGTGAAAACATTAATTACCTACGACGGAAACGAAGTCATCTCATATCTTTGTATCTCGAGGGCAAAAAAAAAAAAAAAAAATAAAATAAAAGAATAAAAAAATATAATTGATAAAAATTACTCATTGGAACAACTGGCGCAGAAACCCGAGGCGGAATTTTCGATAGGGGTGCAGGTACATAATATAATATAGTCACTGCAAGAAGACGAGTGCTCGGGGTATGAGGGTAAGGAAGAAAGGGTTAAATGTGGTGTAAAAGCAAAATAGTTTGCTGGTATTTTGAAACCCCGAAAAGTCAAATTTCGGGTGGGCGTTGTCGCCGGGGGACGTGATATAATATTTATACATCACTGGACGTCCGTAAACTATATTAAATATTTCGTTACATACATCATTTCAGATCAATCATACCACTATATATATATATGTATAATGTTAGGTATACCATTTTAAAATCCTAAACAATAAACGTTACACAGCAATACAAATAGTACCGCTCCATTTTTATATTTAATGTTATTTTTTTATCGATCAACAACACTAAAATTCCTTAAAACTGCAGTTACATTCTTATAACGTTTATGTTAGTATTATTTATTTATATTCATAACACAACATTCATTTAATATTGGGTAAATAATAAATTATTTATTTATTAATTCATGATTTTAATCGGATGTTATTTTCTAAATAAATTTTAATTTAAAATACCTTAGGGTATTAAATCTGATAAATTTAATTTGAAAATTTACAATTTAAATTATTAAAAACATTTTTATTTTCTGGAAATGACTTTTCGGGCGAAAGGAGTCAAAATTCATTCTATCAATACTTTCAAGGAAACATTTATTTATATTTTTCCAATAGTTATATCTTAAGTAAACTGAGGTTCATGACGGATATGTTTTGTAAAGTGGAAAATAACAAATATAGCAGTTGTGTATGTTATATGTTACTGAAATTATACATATATATATATACGGCGATGTCATAAAATGTCAACATTTATATTTTACTGTAATAATGTTATGTAAGCTCTGGAAAAAAATCGGTTTATTGAAGTAAATGATTTATCATTGCTTTCAAATGTAATACATACTCCACCAATAATTTATTTAAGTAAATTAATATATTTCATTCAAACATTGTGAAAATATTCAACCACAATGTTGGAGTATAAAAAAAAAAAAAAAAAGAAAAAAACGACAGAAAAGTATTTCGGTTCTCTTTCTTGAGTATATAACAGTCATAACAGCGGAAAATGTGAAATTTAAAGGAATTTCCATCTTTTGGAATCGAACCCGAAACTATTTAAGTGCTGCGAAAAGATCTCCCTAGTCTGGAGGTTAATAAAAAAAAATTAAAACAACTTAACCAAATTTTCGAATAAAAATAAAATAAATATATTTGGTGAATAAGTAACGCAAAAATGATAATGACTTATGAACCACGGTTTTATAATATGACCGTACTGACGAAAATAGGTTTATTTTAATGTAGACTGAATTTTTTATTTTTATTATTTATATAATTTTATGAGTTTCATAATATTATTTAGTATATTTTAAAATAATACATTATATTTTATCTTTATGTACCAAAAATTAGGTGTTATAATTTATATATTTATTAAGAAGACATCACACAACTGATTTTTAAAGGGTTTTGTATAAGTAATTTTTATGAAATTTAAAAAGAAATGAAAATCTATTAGTTTAAAAATGTTTGATTATATTTTTAGAGTACTATAAATATAGTCTTGTATCAATATAACTTTTAATTATCGTGTAATTATGATATTTGTTAAAAAATATAATAACTTATTTTTCATTGTTAGCAACTTGAGAATATTGTAGAAAGATGAAATAAAAAATAAATTATTAAGAACAATAATTTCTAGTGACTGATGGAGCAGATTTTTGATATATGCATTTTTACGCGTTTAATGAGTTGTTCAAAAAATCAAAAAAATGATATTTTAACAGCTCAAAAAACATGTATAAATGAGAATATCAATAATCAGATTCATCAGTCTCTAGATAATGTTATAATTCAGCTATAATTCATATCTCTAACATGTTTGCAAGTTGATAAAAATGGAAAATGCTAAAGCAAGTTTTTCATTGAAAAATTGTTAGTGTGGCGCTTTCTTAACACTGAATTTGATTTTTTTTTTTCATATAAGCAAAATTGAATAAGATTTAACGGTTCAAGGGAAACTTTTTTTGGCATAAGCTTCAGTCCCCCCCTGTAATTATTTTCCCCTTTAACCACTGGCTATTCGTTCAGAAATCACTTGAATAATTATTCTCGAAAATGATCGGAAGAGTCATTAATGATTGTAGGACACAGAGGTATAAGTAACGTTTAAAATCCCCTAAAAAACAAAAGTACGCAACTAAAATATATGCAGATATCGTGTGAAAAAATTTTTTTTGAATAATTTGTAAGATTTTTATTTATTTATCTTTGAAACTAGAGAGCCTCTATACTCGGTATATAACGTTTACGTTTCCGATTTTATAAAAAAAAAATTTAATATTCTCGCGATCCAGTGGGTACCTACTGAAAATAAACAATGGAATACGAATCATAGTTTGGATTCCGGATTCAAAACCAAACCGGTCAAAACCGACCAAAGGTTTGGGTCCGGTGAGTAATCAAAATTGAAACCGGTTCCAACTCGTTATAATGACGATTATAATACGTATTATACCGGTACGACGTGTTTCGAGTGGAGTGGGATTTCGGGAATTCGTCGTCGTCGTCGGGGTACTACAGGAAATAATATTTACATCCGGTGTCCCGGAAACAGTATTAAATCTGCGTTACACCCACCGCGGCCGTTTCCGGTCCGACGGATATATATATATGTACACTCGCTCGAGTAGTATATATGCAGTGTAATATATATATGTGTATATCGAAAGCGCATATACTCACAACTGTTTTCCGCAAAAAGGGGTTATAAAAAAAAAAAAAAAGGGTGCGCCGCTGACTTTATATATTGTACACATTTGTGCATAAAACGCGCGCGGGTAAAACCGACTGAATTTTTCGAGGTTATGTCGTCCATTACAGCGCGCACGCGTACGAGTATATGACATAACGATATAATATATTATATTATATACGCGAGAACGTTCGTATTTACATTAGCATAACATTAATTAATATATACACGCGTGTGTATACGATTATATTGTGCTTTGCGCGTATTGCGAAAACCGTCCGGCTTGAAATTCGCTTTTATATTTTCGGCGTTTCAATGGAGGTCGTCGTAGTCGTCGTCGTCGTATATTGTACATTATACACCACCCCCTCACAAAAAAAAAAAAAAACGCACTATTGTACCCTCTTTCGCTCGACATATTTTTGGACCCCGTCCTCCTGCGCGCAATGCCAGCACACAATGCGAAAACCTTTTATAATATATTTTGACTTCATAATATATATATTATAATAACACAATGTTTCATTTACTGCGCGTAGAGTGTACTCGGGTTTCCGTCGTCGTATATTATTTATCCGTATACACGCTCGACGGTATGTTCGAATTTTTCGGGGGGTTTTTTTTTGTTGTTGTAATGCAGATTTTGTCGTTTTAACAACCGTCTAACCTAACCTAACCTAACCGACACGTGTTATTATCTCCCGTCGTAATATGCGAGCGTGTAGTTTCGGAAACATAATGGAGTCGACTGGATGGGTAGGTCGGTATAGGTACCTCTGAGCGATCTCCGTCCGCCGTTGTTGTGTTTATGTATACGCGCGCTTTACTATATATACCATATATATATATATAATTCAACTATCCTACGGTTTTATTAACGCTAAAAAAGAGGAATTCATTTGAAAAAAAAACGATATTTATATATAATGAAAACTATAAAAATAAATACATTTATCATACGCCGGCTTAAAAAAATAAAAAAAAATTCTAACTCCGATTTTTCCGGAAGTGTAGTGTTTAAGGATTAATTAAAAAATATATTTTCCCGTTGTTTTTATGCATTATTCATCTCAATTATTTAATTCGCAAAAATGTAGTTAACTCTAATTCGATATATGTCTTCGGACTTTGAGAAAAGCGTTATTTTTATTTTTTATTTTTAGAGAAAGAAACTACTTAAATTAAAATTGTTAGTACATCATACTATTATATGTTTTTTAAAAAATCCTCTTAATCATAATTTATTCGTTCCCATAAAATTTAGTAAATTTTTCGAATTTTATAATCGTATATTTTCTGAAACCACAATAATTAATATTATCATGTTTGTTTGGTATTAATATGATCAATTTTAAGAATTTTCAATACTGTATTCATTTGGTGTAATCAATCCAACTTTATATTAAATCTAAATATTTTTAACATATGGTGGTATGTATATACAATACATACAATATAATAGGAAAATAACTATTAATAGCTTTGTGTTCATAAAGGTGACACAAAATATTATTTTAAAACCTCAAATCTGGACATAATTCAAAAAATTCAAATGTTTAGGTACTATTTTTTTTTGCAAATATTCTTTGATACGAGATCAAGATAAGCTGGAACTAGGTTAGCTGGAGCTTGATCAAATTTGGGTTTGAAATATACAAAATATCAATTTGTCACTAAAATATGTTCAAATATCTTATCATTAAAAACAAATAACTAATATAAAGGTAAAATGATAATATTTTTAATTGAATATTGGTTTAAAAGTTATAAGTACATATTTGTATATATTGATATCTAAAAATAGATCCTAAGAAATTTTTTTACTGATTATATTCTTCTATATTTTTCTACGTAAACTGATTTTTTTAAATATTTTTAAGATCTGCTAAGGAATATGATTATAATCTATGCAAAATTTGGTGTCGATTGGTTGATATGTGTATATTTACACGTTTTATGAGGTGTTGAAAAATCAATTTTTAAATATTTTTTATATAATTATAAACTTTGAAAAATGAATATATAAAAAAAATGCTACGTAGGGTACTAGATAATGTGTAAAGTTATGATTTTTCATTTCGTTACTAGGGATGTAGATATTATTCGTTTATATTCTTTTTTTACATAGTTACGAGGTACATTATTGACTTGATTAGTAAGTAGATATTATTAGTTTTATTTTTACAATATTTATGTGTTAATATTTAAATTACGTTTAAAAATAGGGAATTTGGCTGGCTCACAGAGTGGGATTTCCTAACTTGTTTACTATCTTAGCAATGAAGGATTTAATACCAAACTCACATACTGAACTTTTCTTAGAATCATTTTTAAAATACAATCTACTAATGTAAATAAATTAACTTATAATAATATACTCTTCTGTCCGAGGACCGATGGGACAATGGATAAACTTCTTACAATCTGTATCTTCCATCTAGATACCTTTGTTTTATTATTATCAACAATCTATCTATTTAGTAACTTTTATTTTTTTTGAGAAGCGATGAGTTATATTCTAGATGTCTATATTGACTATAATACTAAATTATATTATCATATAATATATTATTATTACACTATATGTATATAAGTCTCGTTAAACTCGGGCGTATTGACATATTTGAGATAATTTCTTCATTCGAGTTTACTATATGTATGCTCAGTATGTTAAATACACATTCTCGCTGATTACATCAAGTTGAATACAAACAGATTCGGAAACCAAATATTAGAATAGATTTACGTATAACGTGGAATAAATTAAAATCAATATAGACACAATGTTACACATTCTCTAAAACATTAAGATTTACAATTTCGGAGAACTAAAACACGTAGATACATACCTAATATAATTGGTATGTCTAATGTATTCATTAATATTATAAAAATGGTGATGGAAATATAAAAGTGTTAATAACATTTTAAAATAATATATTTCAAATAAAATTAAAAATTACTAAGCAATAACGAACTTATAAAAAATTGTAACATTATTAATTATTATCGAGTAAATATAATATATAACAATAGATAACGTAATTTACTTTATATTTGTTAATTCATATTATACTTTCTCGCATTGAAAATCAAGATACTATGTTGTTATGCCATTTGAAAATTAATTCGAAATCAAATATCCAAAAGAAAAAGTTTTAACATATTAAATGTAATTCAGCTATAATCATATTTAATCCAAAATAATTTTATTGCATAATTATGAATTTCAAAACTCAAGTCGAATTATTTGACTAGGTAAGTGATTTTTATGGCAAAATATTAGAGTTTTAACCGTATATTCCAGCATATTGAATCATGAATTGTTATAGCACTCATAAGATTAATATTTTATCTTTGTGAAAAAATTAAAATCAAAAGCAGTTTTCAACAAACGATTTCTAATAAACACAATTTTAAATTCATTAATTTGATCATAAACCGGATAAATCTGAAAGTTATCGTAATAATAATAAAAAAATACAGGAGAAATCGAAAATTTTAATGTTGATTTCCTATCGATATCATATCAATGCCAAAAGTCTCTTCACGGCTCCTTCTGGTCAAAACTTTGCATACGGAAAAAATAGAATTAACATCGTTGTAAAATAAATAGGTTCCTTGCTACGCTCAGAGTATAAAATAATTATATTTGTTCTAACGTCTCGAATAATTCCTTAATTTAATAATTTCAATTATGAAAAAAACTCAATTTTTCCTCAAAAAAATGACCTGTTATTTTATCTCTAGTATTACGCACTAAGTCTGTTGCGTAGTTATAAATCAATTCAAAGTTTATCAACCATATCTTATTTTATATGTAAAAAAAAAACTTGTTTATTATTCACATCTTATGAGTACCATAATAAAGTAGAAAACTGACAATTGTTTAAACAAAATTACACAAAAACCAACGTGCAGCTCGTTACTGGAAAATAAAATCATAATATTGAGTGTTCTCGTCGGCAATATTATGTTATTATTAATTCAAAATAATTTTTCACTTATTTAATACACGAGTACAGACCCTAATGAAATTAAGTTTGAGACGTGCTCTTTCCGTATTTAAAAGAAAAAAAATCATGATATATGTACTTAGAACGATTCAATGTTTTAGCTATGCGTATCGTGTTCAGCAATCATATCGATATGCTACCTAATATAATTTAAAATATAGATACAATAAAATAGAAACAAAAATGTCAAATATATTTTGTCCCGAGATATATATATATATTTATTTTATTTTTATACAAACCACAGCTATTACCAGAATCAAATTAAAGATTTCTACAAAACTTAAATGTCATAGCCATTATGCGACGTTTATCTTAATAACATTTAGAATTAATAAAATATAAATACCATCCGATAAAACCTAATAACCGAAAAAAAATACTATATACAACAAGTACGCAAAATCATTGTTATTGTTTTTAAGAATATTATTGTTCGAATACTATTTGCCCATTATACATATATATATATATTATAATTACTGGGCATAAGTTTCAGACGTTCAAAATTAAATGAACTCTTGTAGTGAAAATAAAAATAAAAACTTTTTGAACTTTACGTAGATTTTAATTTAATTTCAAACCCAAAGAAATGTATCCAAAGTTTTTATTGTCTTCGAGATGTTTATAAAATAATTCAGAGATGAAATTTTACAAACTTTTTATTGTAGTCATACCAAAGTTGGATGAATAAGTGTTGCCCAATCTCGCTATAATCTAATGTAGATAATATTAATTTGTACTTGTTCTTTAATTAAAAAAAAAAAAAAAGACAGTAAACCTTCTTAAGTATAATTGCCAATGTGTCAACTTCTTATTATGATAATAATAGAATAAGTTCAGTAATTCATTCATACCCAGTAGTTTTTCGTAAAAAAACGTTAATACGTGTTACCTAAAACTTGATATTGTATCTTTGAATATATACCGATTTATAACGTCATATTCTATGAATGTTAATCAGTGAAAACTGTATTGATAACCAAAATGCTTACCACACACTGTTTCCCTTGGAAAAGCCATAGAAATGATGGAAAATAATAATTTATTTCATAATAATAATAACAATTATTATTTTATTACTAATAACAATGTCGTTGATGTTTGCGTATGTTTCTCCGTTGTTTCGCGAAACTTTAACGATTTTATTTAATAATCACGATGTTATTTCTAAATAGGTATTTTCTATTTAAAAGGATATTGTGTACATTATTAAATGATTAATGAATAATTATAGATTATGTAGTCATTAAAAATAACTCTAATAAAAAGTTATATTAAAACAATGATATTGACTGCAATACAACTATAGTTAGTATAGCTTCCAAAACCGAAATATCGTTAAATAAAATACAATAAATTATTGTATATGTTTATGTGTAGTTATTTTTGTTAAAAGTTATAAAATAATAACTTAGGTTTATAAATAATAAATGGGATTAATATTATTGTATTATAATAATATATTAATTTTTTTTTTATGATTTAAAGGTATTTTAAAAAATAACTGGCCGTTTTAATTAATTATATAAAAGTATATAATTTGCCAATTAAAATTATTACAACATTTTGATTTGTGTATTGTAAATAAGATAATATACTTCGACTTTACAAGCTATTTATACAATAACTTATAAAATATGATGAATAAAAAAGCCGATCAATAAGAGATAGAGTTACTTCGCTGGTTGAATAGGATATTTGTGGCAAGTGCATTGAATTCAAATGCAATGGAAAATAATTTCTATCGATACGACGATTTTGAATAGAGCTCGGTGTTATATACCTACATAAATATTAAAGTCTAAAATTTGTAAATTGGTAAATATCATCAAGTTCTATATAAATATTTGGTATACCTACATTTCTAGTTTCTGGCAATTAAACTTTACAATTTATAATAGTTTTCAGTCTTTTTTTGTTATTTATAAACATTATATATTACCTATATATAGTTGGTAATCATGACTAGTTTATTTGTTAGCTTCAAATTTATAACAAATTCTAGAAAATATTTCTTTTATAAAAGGTTATTTTTTGTTACGCTTTTGAAAATTATTTAGAAAAACAAAAAATAGACTTTTATAATGTAGATATACATTTATACAAATATTTAAAAAAAAAAACCCTTACCTAATTATAAAACCAATACATTTATGCAAAGCTCAGAATCTATAATACACATCATTATAAGACTTTTTATAAAAGTGTAAAAGTTGTTCTATTCAGACAACAATTTATATACCTTTAAGCTATATTACAAAATTATTTTTATAAATATTTTAATTGTTTTTTTTTTGCGCTGAAGACGATAGTAAAATTATAGTTTAACATTATGTTTAGTCTTATTTTTGAAATATCTAAAATCCTATAATTGCATTTTTCATTACGCACATCTTTGTATGCAGATTTAAATAATATTGTGACGAGACCGTACGTCCGGTTGACGCTCTTTCAGTATTAAAATAAATTGCTGTTGTGACTATAGATGCGTGTTTAACAAAAATAACTTTTTTAATATAAAAACAAATCTAAACACTGTATTAAAATTCTGATTCTTTTATCGTCTTTAACACCAAAAATATAAGGTAGGAAAATCATTGTTTGAAGAGAGCAACTTTTATACGTAAAATATAGGCAATAAATTCGCATCTGGTTCAATAACGTCATGTGGCTATTCTAAATGTTTTAATATAAAATAATGGCGTAATATGTCTTAGAATAATTATTTTTTAAATTGGGATTTCACCAAATCGTTTTTAATAGTTCTGACTATGATATTTTAACATTTAATAATAATTTGCTATAGATAACATGTTTTTATGGTAAATTCTCTTTTAAGGTGTAATAATTGTGTATAAAATGTATAAAGTTGAAATAACGATAGTAACTAGAGATGTTAATTTTATCATATAATGTTTTTGGTAAATTTATGTAGTCTAATTTTTAATTATTTTTAAATTTTTATATAATATTGCGATTGTCTAAAATATGTTAAAACGATATAAAATACATTTTCATAAACCATTTTCATATCAATGTTATTGTTTCGTAAATTTGCGAACTTTCAATATTTTTGATTGAAGTGTTTGGGAGTTGAATATGGACTAGGTTTTCTTTCATTTAATACTACTTTTAAAGTTCCTATTTCTACTTTAAAAACAAAAGCGATTTCGCCTATTGGCATTTTTAAATAATCGAAAAGAGTGGTGAATCGATTATTAATCTGTAAAATAACATATTTACATACATTTGCATTACTTGGTAAATTTACCAATCTCATTGCTCTACTAATAACAATGATAATATACCTAATTTTGTATCTAAATATATTTGATATAGTAATTGTAAAAAAAAATATTTGTTATAAATTATATTTTCTTCTGATGATAACCATGACATAGATTCGAAACAATTATACACAATATACTAACATTTTTATCTTAAATACTGTTGAAATTGTGAGATAAAGATAACTTAGAAAGGACCATAAATTTACAGTTATGAGGATAATATGAATGTTCAATGTGTATAGTGATTTCCATTTTTTTTTTTTAAAGATTTAGGTTTTTTTTTGTTTTCATACTGTTATACGTTAATGAATTGTTAAAAAAAATTTATAAATACTTTTTATTACAAATAAAGTGTCGAATAATTTTTATATGTTTTATTTTATATTGTACAGTCAGTGTTAAGTGGTAAAATGATTAATTAGATTCTGAGCGAGCTTGGAATGTATTTGTTGTTGATGTATTATTTTATGTTTAATAAAAAAACATCTATTAAAAGAAGAGCTTCGAATTTTATTACATTACACATTTTCCGGTAGCTAATTGCATCTAGTTAGTATTTTGATGAAGTAATTTAAGAAGTCAGTTTTCTCAATAGTTTTTTAATGCATCAAGAAAAACTACCCAAATATATATATATGCGATTTTTTTCAGAAATGAATATCGTAACATTTCTCTAATTTCGAAAATAATTACCCAAGATTTTTAAAATCTAGCTATTTTAGATAGTACTCGTAATTTTTATTAGATAAAATTTATTAGATTTTATTTTTTATCTAGCTGAAATTACTATTCTAATTCATGAAACGTGTGAAAATGTATTTATCAAAAATCAGCTCTATGAAATTTCATGAAAATCCAGGAAATTTTGTTCTTTATACTTTATTTTTTATTTAATCTCTCTACAATATTCTTAAGTTGATAAAAATAAAAAATACGTAAACATATTTTTTTTAAACAAATATCGTGATTACACAACAATTAAAAATGATATTGATAAAAGACTATTTTTAAAGTACTCTAAAAATATATACTTACATTCTTAAACTGGAGAATTTTCATTTCTTTTTAAATTTCATAAACATTTCCTATACAAAACCCTTCAAAAATAAGTTGTGCGGCGTTATCTTAATAAATATAAGTACATTTACACCTTATTTTTGATATACAGATAAATTATAATGTAACATTTTAAAATAATAATATTATGAAATTAATAAAATTATATAAATAATAAAAATAGAAATTCAATCTACATTAAAATAGACCTATTTTCATCAATACGGTTATATTATAAAACCGTGGTTCATCATTCATTACCATTTTTGCATTACTTTTACACACATTTTTTTTTACTTTAATTGTATTTACATGTAATTTTTATGATTAAAACTATTTTGACTAAAGAGGACACGCCAAATTTAAGCTAAGCAAAGAAGGGGGACGCCGTCCCTTTCCGTCTCCCTTCACTTTAACCACTGAGTATTGACCAATCCGGATTTCAATGTATTCATAAAGATATAATATACATATCAACTACAGTTTTTACTCGTAAAAGTTCCCAGCGTAAAACATTTATTTTTAACAATAAAAAACACTAAAAAATCTAATTAAATTTAGTACAAACATTTTTTGACCTACTGAATGCAATCAAAAGACAAAAACCACAGTTTTTGGCCACTCAAGTTTAAAGCATATGATTATCACCAATAGAATTAATTAGATAAGATAGCATTTGATCAGGATCTATCAACGCAACACGACACTTATAAATGTGTCTTTTCATAATTGATACGTGTGAACATTGATTAAATACAGTAGAAAACACATTTCAAGTTAAGCATTCTTTCTCTGAATAACGATATCTTATTGATTGTGAGTACCCTACCTGCCTCACTAAAGTTGTATGGACCGGCGGCGTACAATAATAACACGCGCACACCGGACACCTATGCTTCGCGCGCACCACCTAATAACATTCTATTTGAACCGACTCGGTCGGCCACACGGTGTGTATATGTGTAAGTGTGTAGGTATACTTAAAACTAGTAAAAATAGTAACAATGAATATAATATGGTAACTGTGTTGCGTTTTATTAAATTAACAATTTACGCCCTTTTTGGCCCAACAAAATAAATCACCAAAAATATCACAGTAACACAAATAAATAAACATCAAAAGAAAGTAATAGTAAACTCAGCCACTTCTGGCTCAACAATAATAATATGGTAGATAATAAACAAATAAATGAAATAGAAATAACTCACAATATTTGTCGGTGTGAAGACTGGCCTGCAGCTGCACGCCTGTACCTAATTTTAAATGAAATTCACACACATATGGTAACAACAGGTATCTTATAATACAGTGGCTATTAGAGCCGTTTCAATAATAATGTAAGTGAAAATAATTGCGGCGATTCGCGCACACTTTATAACTTATTTGACAATATTAAAATCAATGATTTTACACAAAATGACATCTATTTGCACACGAGACAACGGTTCGTACAGGGTAGAAACATTGAGGACAATAATAATAAAATTCAATTTTGGTGCCGATTTGCGTACACTCAATACGAAAAATAATAAATTATCATATTATGTATAACGGGCCTTGACACACGGCGATGGACAACGGGTGTCGCAGACTGACTATTTTTACAATAATCTAATTCTTAATAACGGATAAACATTGATGTTCAAATTATAATTATTTAAAGCTACGTGAATATGTGTGAGCGTGTGTAACCAACCGGTGATAGTATTATTGCGATTAGGACACTGGCCTAATTATTAAGCGGTGGTCGTCGTTTCGGCGCATTGGACAGCCGGTCTTCGGCGTCAACAAAAGTCTTATGTTACCCACAGGTAATCAAAAGGTACCTACTAAATAAAATAGAGTACAGGCAAAGGATAGGCTGGATCTCAGGGCTTAAAACCACTTCAAAAAATAGCGGTAACCTGCTTAGAAGCAAAAAAATTTGAAGAACTGGTGACTGGCATTAAGCAATATTTAATACTTATATATATATATATATATATATATTGATGAACGATTTTTTGAATATTTAAAAAACAATTTGTTACCACTTCTCGGTTTAAAACCGCTTCCTACTTCTCATAACCGGTTACCGGTTATACTACTACTATTATATACCGGCCAACTTTTTTAAACAGTTAATTACAATTTAAATATGCTTTTGAAAATTTTTTATAATAATTTTGAATATTTGTCGTTCAATTTTTGGTCTCTGCATTCTGATCCCGGAATATTTGTTAGATTATTTAGAAAATAAATCCTATATAAAGTAAATTTTATCACGATTGCAAATAACAATTATAATGAATTCATTATAATTATAAAATAATGATTGTAAACAACGATTTTTCTACAATCGTACTTGGTATCACTTCAATATTTCTTTTTACTACGAACTAACGTATATAACCTAGAAAATGTATATGTACCTGACCTATATAATATGTACGTGTTTTTAGCAATCGCATTTCAGTCAATCTATACCAGGGGTGGCCACTAACCTTAACTTTGGGAGCCGCAAATTTATAAAGCTAATTTGAGGCGAGCCACATTGTAAAGCGATGTTTATGAAATGAAGACACAATGAAAAATGAACTCAAATGAAGGAACG
>JAIPRL010002254.1:0-63360 GCA_025469235.1 Pemphigus obesinymphae | reverse complement strand
GTTTATCATTCATAAACAAGTCAATTTCATGACGTAACTCATAAAATCGCTTTAAACATTTTCCACGACTTAACCATCTGACATGACTGAAATATACTACGTCACCATATTCTGAATCCAATTCTTTCAGGAACTCCTTAAATTGTCGGTGGGGAAGCGCATGTGATCGAATGTAATTCACTGTTTTTATGACTACTTGCATAACATGGTTCATCGATAATACTTGAGAACATAGATTTTGTTGATGAATCAAACAATGGATTATAAATAAATCATCTCTTTTCCAGAAATTATTAGTTTTTCTGGTAGATTCTATTTTATCGATCAGTAATTTTATAGCTCCTTTTTCTTTACCAACCATCGCAGGTGCACCATCAGTTGATATTCCAGAAATAATTTCCAAATCCAAATTGTTTTCGCTTAAACTGTTTTCAACAGCGTGAAAAATATCTTCACCTTTTGTAGTTCCTTTCAAACTTATCAATTTTAACATTTCTTCAGTTATTTGAAATGATTCATTTACTCCACGAACGAATATTACAAGTTGAGCTGTATCTGATATATCTGTACTTTCGTCAAATGCAATAGAAAAATATTTGAAATCTTGAATTCGATCGCGTAGTTTTACAATAATTTCGTTTGAAATGTCATTAATTCGACGACATACTGTTTGTCGGGATAAACTTATATTCGAAAACAGTTTATTTTTATCAGGTAAAATATCCTTTGCTACAGCTTCCAAACATTCTTTCACAAATTCACCATCTGAAAATTTTTTCATTTTTTTTGCAATCAAAAATGAGACAGAATAACTTGCTTTAACGACATTAGATGATTGCTGTAATGCTAAACTAAACATTTTTTGTTGAGTTTTTAATTGTGACATAAATTCCCTGAGCTTCAATTGTTTTACTTCACTACTAAATTTCAAATAATCATTATGTTTTGTTTCATAATGCCTTTTAACGTTATATTCTTTAAATACAGCGACTGTTTCTCGGCAAATCAAACACATTAATTTTGTGTTTTGAATTATAAAGAAGTACTTTTCTTCCCACTCCTCACTGTACTTTCTATTTTCGTCTACAATTTTTCTTTTCTTTGCACCACTCATATTTAAAATAAATAATAAAATAATAAAAAAAAGTACGTACTTAAATATTTTTCCACACTGAACGCACTTCAACAGTCACTGCGAACGGACAGATTATGACTGTTATTAGCCACGTTTTATTTTAACAATACAATTTGCTATAAGCTGGTGTCTACTCGTATATATTTTTATCAGATTAGATTAGAATTATTACTTTTGTTGCGATTACGTTGTTAATAATACAGATACCGCGTTGCGCGGGCATTCCAGAATATTCCATCGGCGCAAAAATAATTTTTTTTTGTAAATATTTGATAAATGTCGCGGGCCGCAAAACTTTCCAAGGCGGGCCGCAAAACTTTCCAAGGCGGGCCGCGGGTTGGCCATCCCTGGTTTACACCTTTCGTCCCTCTGCGTTTTCACCTGTTCTCCGAGCTTTCGACGCCGCGGCCGGGAAGAAAAAATGCAAATCCCAACTCGTTGATTTCCGTTCTCTTGCATCATCGTCATGTAGTCATTGCCTCGAACTTCCGAAATCGGTTTTAGCGGCCTTTGTGTAGGCCTTTTTCGATTCCGTGGACTTCGGATTTGCATTTTCCGGACGTTTCAAAGCCAGACTGAACGTTTCTTTGTCTACTGTTCGCCCCGACCGACCAGGACGTTCGTTCATTCAAAAAAAGTAATTATTAGCGAACACCGTTCTAATAAAGGTAACGATTACATTTCTGAATAACTTATTATTTCCTTGCTGAAAATCGATTTTACAAAAACAACGGATTAATTTTGTGAAATTTTAAGTATAACGTGTATTATTTTTCAATAAAGTAATACTTAGGTCCTTCCTTTAACGAAATGTTTACCTAACACCTATTGATTTTTTTTTGAAAATTTGAATTCCAAATAATTTTTGTCTAAGTATTGCTTTAATTAATTTTATTTCATTACTGTTTGTATTAATGAACTAATATTTATAGGACAGAAAAAATATATAAATATATTTGATACAATATGTATACGATCCCAGTGTGCACTACGGTGGATTCAACGATTATTATAAGAGGTAAATAATATCAGTCATATATTAACAGTATATTTTTCGCTTTGTTTAATGGAAAAACAAACCCCAAAAAATCATTTTATTTCTAAACTTGATCAAGAAAGGGTTAAATTATGTTGTTTTTTTTTTTTTTGATTTAATAATACCTATACCTACCTATATTATTACACTATAAATATACAAAGATATGTTTATAAAAATATTGATTTTCGGTGGTCATTCAACATGCTGTCGTCAATATATGGATACCCGACATTCTATTTACATATTTATCAGAAAGTAGTTTCTCGATCGGTTGGTAATGCGTACCTAATTGATGATTAGGTAGACAGGTTCAAACCCCGGTTGGAAAACGAATTTGTTGCCTATGGATTTACGGCACGTATGTGCTATTCGTTGGTATTAATGGTGGCATATGAATGAAAACATGAATTATCGCGTGATTTTTTTTTCTTTTTTAATAAAAAATATTTTTAATATTGACTGGCTAGAAATAACTCAATTAATCAGTGCCTTATTTGTATGCAAAAAATGAACAAATAGCGTTTATTGTATAAGTTAAGCGAAATCGTAGTGCTTATAATGTGTGAGTAGTTATATAAAGTGCAGTGGTGGATTTTGGGGAGGGACGCAGGGATATGGCAACTGCATTGTTTTCATGTTTAACAGCGTTTAACCACATAGGCGTTTATCTATCAAGGAACACCGCCGGGAACACGGCGTCCGTTATCATTTTTATTAAACATTTTTTTTAAAAACGTCATTTTTTAAATTTTTTTTTTTTTTTGGAAAAATAATGAAATCACGAAAACTCGTGTTTTTCGTTCGTATCTTACATTTTTAGATTTTAGATAAAAATCACGATATGAAATTTTGAACACCTAGTTGATCTTAATAAATATCATATTGGTATCATAGGTAATAAATAATCTTCATCATTATCCACGAATGGTTAAAGCCTAAAAGGGTGGTGAAATCTTTTGGTGAAATCGACGGGACACCGATGAAATTCTGTTATTATAGGTAGTTGTTCTACAATTAATTTTATTAGTGCAATGGCGATTTGCGTTCTACAGTAGAACTTCTACTTCTACCACAGATCACTTTCTTTTGGATTTTTCGTTGTCGTATACCTAGTCGTTTTTATTCGCATTTTAGTTTATGTAAAAGGAGTTTAATTACAGTATAACAAGTATAAACTTTCTGATAGAAAATTTATTGTAGTCGATACTTTAAATAAGTCAATTTTCGATTTTCCCAATAGGTAGATTTCTTAAAAGTAGATACTTAGGAAATCTGTAGCGAAAATGACCAAAACTTGTTTGTAAATCAGAAAGTAATAATATCAGAGACTTGAAATGTACATATTCTTAATTACAGTGGCACTGATAAATTGACGCATCGACGTGTAATTAACAACATACAATTTTCAAAACTTTCTGACCACTTATTACGAGTAATTTATAAAAAAAAAAATTATATAAAAACTATATTTCGGTCTTCGTCTATAGATCCCCCGAAAATTCATTTGAAAGGAATAAATGTACAATTCTTTTGAAAGAGGAATACCTTGACTACGCTTTCTGGAAAACATGTAACCCAACGTTGACAAAATGTTGTATTATTTATATTCGATTGATGTTCCATTAATTATCATAATCTAAAAAAGTTTTTGAAAATTTCCCCGGGTCGAGAAACTTTGAATAGGAGTTGGCGGGCGACTGAGTTCTCCGCGACTTACATTTTCTCTAATTTGTCCCGGAACGTCGATTTTTTGACTAATCCCAGAGTCCGTCCTTATTTTTTTTTTTCTCAAATTCAACTACTGTATAGACTATATAAATCCACCTTATCACCAGCGCTTAAATAACGTATACTGAGAGCACCCTATAAACAGCCTACACACGAAATATCCACCGTGTTTGTTGGAGATATCAACGTGTAACGATTAATATACTTGATATTGCACACTGGGATTATCATCTCTACATGTTAGGACCGTTGTAAATTTTTAATATTTTATTTAATATTACTATCTTGTTATTGGCGATAGATAGCTTATCAATTTTAACGCTGGCGATGGCGGTTATCACGGACTAAGTACTATGGACTGGTATCGCTTAGATGGAGGGTGTAGAGGGGAACGGGTCGCAAAAGTTTCATAAATGGAAATCTGGTATAGCTAACGCTCTATAACGGTTTAATTTAGAGTTAAGATATCATTGCCGTGATATTTAAAAAATTTCCTCCAATTACTTAGTGTTCGATATAAGAATGAATGATTTAAAATAAGTAATTAATTAATTTATTTTATTAATTCACGCCATTACTATTGTGTTGAAGATGACATATTTGACATATTAGCATATAATTATATATAGTCACAAAACACTGTATATATATAATTATCATTTATTTTGATAAGTGTTTTTCGTGATAAGATAATACGTTAATCCGTAATTGTATTATTTATATACAATTTTGTAAAATTTCAATAAAATTGATAATGCATTGCTGCTTTTGTTATTGCACGCGTGTAGTGTGATACAGTCTACACTAGTGTAGTGTAAAAAAAATACAATAGATGGAAAACGCTATGAGATACTAGTCTCGTGATTATAATAATATCAATTTACGAGTAATGTAACTTTTGCTCATAGATGGCAACAGTTTTGTTAGATTTTTTACGCCCGCCATTAAGAAACATTTTGGTTCCGCTAATGTATCTTTCGATACCAGTCCATAGTATCTTAGTCCGTGGTATAATATTTACAACAACAGCAGTAGATAACAACATACAATATGTGCGCTGTCCCGAGCACGCCCGACGTGTACGTGTGCGATCGTGCACGAGCGAACACGTCTCTAAGCCCGGTCTTCGGTGCGTTCAAATATCGTCGTGAAAACAATAAAAATTCGCTGGCGGCGGTAACTGCCATGAAATCTTAATGAAACCGGCCCCGAAAATGTGGTGACTCGACCGCTGGGCGCGCGTGTCGGCGACCGACTGCGGCACATCCCCGGTAAACGGACGTCGCGTCGTCCCTCCCGTATAGAACCCACGTCCATTATATTGCCCATATAAACGACGTATTGTCGCGATATTTTTTCCACGGACAATCACGTACAATACCGAGGTTTAGGTTACGCGTGCGGTTATCCAATCTAAAGTGTAAATTATTGTATATATTGTACCTATATAGGTGTCCTAGATTTTTTTTTCGATTTTTTTCCGTTTTGGTTACCTATCATTATTCGTATTATTTTGTTGTTTATATTATATACGTATGCACGGAGAAAAGACGCACGTCATATCTATATTTTACGTTTTACACGAAAACGCGTCGTGTGCATTCTTTACGACGGCCGCAATAGTACGTACGTTCGCGGTGTACGTCATCGGCATGCTATGCGTGTAATCCACGTTTCAGGTCTCCGTTGTACCGGAAAAAGCAACAATAGTGTAGGTACTTTAATTGCCGAATATTTTTCGTATTCTTTTTTTTTTTTTTTTTTTTCCATGCACGTAAAACCCCTCATTTCGTTTACAGCGTGTTCATTTGTAATATAGATATTAAGGAAAATAACTTAATTCGCAAAAACAATTCACGGAATCAAATTACCAATTTATAACCACATACCGGGGCGCGTTCGAAAACTCAACTCTACAGTTGATTCGAGTCAACCATAGTCGATTTCGCGTCGTTCGAGAAAATGGTGTTAACTCTGAGGTTACCGTTCGAAAACTTAGTGTTGTTCACCAGAGTTAACTCTTATTACCCAAAAGAAATCGCTGCCAGTTCTTTTAACTCTACTGATAATATTATTCTTATCGTATACAGATAACAAGTAATTTTTATTTATATTCCCGCCCATGACGAAAGGTATATTTCGTCATGTTCTCTCCTATATAACCAACATTTTGTTAATTGTTTTCCGTCTTTTTCATCATGCAAGTAACGGTAGAGTTCAAAAACCAAGAACATAAAGTTTTCATTCCTCATGAATTATATAACTATCTAAAATCAGGTGAAATAATATGATATTTTTTGAAATCTCTAGTTTAAACTAGATAAGAAATTGGACCAAGACCTATATAATTTGGAAAAATATTTGTGCTCTTATTTTATTAGATGAAGTACAGTTAACTAAATGCATATTAAATATATTAAAAGAAATAAACACTTATTAAACAATCTTATCATTGTTCGAATATCCATTTTTTGTTGTGATTTCAATTTATTTATTCTGTGACTAAACCCTACTCTATTCTTATATACTTTGCCCAACCCAATTCTCTACTCTACACTACTCTACTATAACTCCAAATATTCTAACGCACCCCTGTATAGTAGTAATGCAGTAGGTAGGCAGTGCATTATCTTCAATTTACAATACTCAAATAAATACCATAATACGTCTGTAATATGTGTACCCAGAAGTTATAAAACGAAAACAATATAGCCTCAAAATATTGTATTTCCTTACATTAATCGTGAAACGTAAGATTTAATAAACAACTATTAAAGAGTAACAAAAAATTTCGATTATAATACGCATTTTTTAGCAACTTAAAACGTATCGTCATCAAAATACTACATGATTAACAGAAATAATATAATAATACACTACTATAATTATTAATAGAAAAATTAAAATACAAATACGAAAAACGTAGACAAATAAATATTGTATTTGATTTTATGTCTAAAATAATTGGTATTTTATGTGTAACTATTTCGTTTTACCGTAAAAAAAAGAAAATACGTGTCGAAATTCAAATAAAAAAAATGTTCAAACCAGAATTCAGTTTGTTATGGAATACTTTGACATTTGATATGTTATTTCCAAAACGAAGATAGTCAAGTTACATAACAGAGACTATAACGATTTTTCATGTCTCTCAAATAAGATCGAAGAAATTGTTTTGGTAATGAAATAATGTAAGACAATATTATTGACCGGAAATTTATAGACCTCACGGAGAATGATATAATAAAATATAGCGTAGAACTGTCATACGATACGTTCATAAAAAAAACCTCAATGATACTGAGAAGACTTTTGTTGGTTTTAAAATTGCAAAAAAAAAAAATAAATAATAAGCCCAATAAAATCTGTACCGGAAAAAGATCTTTTGAACGTATGAGAAAACAGTAATTGCATTAAGTGGCGTATATACTTTAATGCAATTTTTTATCAATCCAAAGTCATAAAATTAGTATAAGGGTATATTGTTGTACTTATATACCAAGTTACACTAAAAAAAAAAAAAAAAAACTATACAATATTGTGTTATTATATATAATGTAGTTGTATATAAATATGTTATTATTTATATGGTTTTAAATATAAATAGATACAAAAACTCGCTATTCAGCATAGAACTTTTGAGATGGACGGGGAAAAATAATACTATCTGTAACAAACGAGTCGATCAATGTTTTATCAATCGTCTTTTGTAAGAATAAATTTAAAAAAGAACATATTTTTAAAAAAAATTTCATAATTGGCTACGTTTATATAATTATTTTTTAAATTTATCCTCTAATATAGTGGTTCTCGACCTTTTTTTGTCCATGGTACCCTGCACTTTATACTTATATACTTATATCTATGATTTAATATAGTCATAAATTATAACCAAACATATATTTATTGTGAAAAAAAAAAATCAATAATACTTTATAATCTGGTTTATAAATTATTATAACATAATGTAATAAAGTATAAACTAAAAATTAAATATGAATATAATACAAATTAAGTGGATAACAAGACTTATATGACACTTGAGCTTGATAATTTTTACATTAAATCACTATTCAAATTTTCGAAAGGTATATATATATATTATATATATATATATACTTTCATTTCCTCTTCAACGAATTCAAATTTCATTATTTTAGTTATGTTTATGTTTATAAGTGTAGAAAATCTTAGTTCACATAGATATAACGTTTAAAAATGTAATAATATTCTTAGAGATTGTGGCAAATATTTACATATAATTTTTCAACTTGAATCCAAAATTAATTTATCTATTGAAACATTTTTGTGTTTTAATAAAAGTATTCCATCATTTCGAATCTCATCGAGCTCTCATTCTTTTTTAAGGCTGTATTCAGAAAAACTTACATTATTAATTTCGAATAGATTATTTATCTAATTATAATTTGAAATATCTAAATCAGAAAAGTATTTTACTAAACCCATATCTAAGGCTATTAAATAATCAAACACAATAACTGCGATATATTTTTCACTGAAATGATTTTCATACCTATTAACACTGAATTCATAAGGTTTTTTAAAATTTTTTTTTATTAACAAGATAATATAAGTTCAACTTATATATTCGTATATATTTAGGAAGAAATAATATGGTCATAGTTCTAATATAAATCGAAAATTTAGATATCGTGTTTATTTATTTTTTGCAACCTCTGTCTCAAGAATAATTTTTAACAAATATATTTATACTTAATTTATTTTAAATTTATAAATGTTTACTACAAAGTAATATTTAAGCCAATATCATAGTTCGTAATTGTATATGAAATGCTTTTATACCACTATGGATTTTTAATTATTCGGTTATAGGCTATTATCATCAAAAGTAGTTCATTGTATTTGTATTTATGTCATTATAATAATGATTTAATTAATTCAAAAATCGGCTTACATAATAAAATATAAAGATTGTAAACAATAATTGTATTAAATTTCAAACGTAATAATTAAGTACCAATAATTATATGGATTATATTAATATTGACTTTACTTTGAAAGGCATCAGTTCTTAGTAATTAAAGTACAAGACAATTAATTATTGAAATATTTAATTAAATATACATAGTTAAAAGAATGTTTTAAAGAAAATATAAAATGCCCGATAAAATATAATTTTGTTAAAGTTAATATTAATTACATTTTAATACTTAATTAGAGTTTAAAAAGTAATCTTAATCTGAAATTATGTTAGACTATATAACATGTATTTTTATTTAATTTCGACCACAATAAAATAGTAGTTTTTCGAAAAATTAATCTTCTTCGAGGTATTATACCAAACAAGTAGCAAACATGAGCCGGTTTACTCTCATTTTTCAATTATAGTAATAATTATAATCTATAGAACTAAAAAAAAAAAAGGAATATCATTAAAATTTAAAACCAAATAGTCATATATAAGCGCTGAATGAATAAAAATTTGACAACCCTTATCGACTATTCTTTGTTTAGAAACTTTTTGCAGTATATTACAGTTTTCAAACGTAAAAGGTCATTGGCCGCGTCTTGTTTATTTTGTTTTCATCTATATTTGTTACGCAATAAGTCTTAAATGGGCCAAAACAATTTATTATTCATACGAGTTTTTTTTTATAAGTCAATTTTCTTTGATTAAAAAGAAATCTGATGATATAAACAATAACATTGTTTTGGGTACCCAAGGGAAGAGCATTATTATATTCCAAAGCATACGGCCGTAACCGCGTGCTTTTGAGTATTTATTAATAAAATATACCTCTGTTTTTTTTTTTTTAATCATATATACTTATTGTGATAATATACAAATATGTAAAAAAAAGAGTTGATATATATATATATATATGATATCGAATTTTCATAAAACTAAACAATGGTTTTAAGTAAATGAAAATGTTTTCCCATATTTTTGCATATGATATTCAAAAAACAAAAAAAAATATCGAGTAATATTGAAGTAACTTCCGGTGCAACGACCAAATAATTCCACTTTTATAAATTGTTCGGGACAATAAAAAAAATTTCTCATAAATATGTGATTATTATATAATAAATCTACATGCATTTTTAATTTAAGGACATATTAAAGAAACATAATACACACATTTTAACTTTTAATTGTCATTTTTGGAAGTTTGAACTTGACAATTTATCAAACATCAATTGAACTGGAGTTATCTGGATTTTTCTTCACAATTTCACTCTACTAAAAAAATTCAGATTGAAAAATATTAGTATAAATTAATATATTTATTATAATGATCTCCTTATTACAAAAAAATATTTAAATACATGTATAGTTTTAGAATTAAGTGCAACATAGTTAGTGGGTGCATTCGATTTAAAAAAAAAAATCAAGTAAATAATGGAAATTTATGCCATTATTATTATTAATATCATAATTATTATAAAATAATTATTAAATTACACTATTAAATGTGAAAATCTAATAATATTATAATATTGTCGCATTATCATTTATTTGAAAATATCATAAATTAACGTTCGTTTATTTAATCAGAATGACCAACTCCGGAGTTTTCTGGTTGTTGCACCTAAAGACATAATAATTACATATTTACCTTTTACTTATATTTTCTTTAATAATTATCGAATTTATACGGTTCTCGCATCAATCGATAGAAAATTTTTTCATTATTATTTTCCTGTGGAAAAGTCAATTTTCGAAAAAAAGTGTTATTTGCTTGTTTCACCGGATCCTTAAGTTATAATTTTAAAATATCGTGTTTCATTGTTACAATTTTTTATGCAAAAAATACCCCCAATCTTGGGTTGAAAATGGCTTGATCGTATTTATATCAAAATAGTTTTTATTTTAATTCTTATGCGACAAATAATATTAAATTTTTTTTCATAGATAGATTTGTTTAATGGAACTTGTTTGAATCTATATAATATGGAATTAAAATAAGAATATTTTTGTGAAAAATGGAGAGTTAGAATCATTTGGAATTATCGTATCAATCTGAGTAGGTTTTCTATATATATATGTATATCAAAATTAAATTCATTATTAGTGATATTTATGATATTTATTGTAAGATCTAAGAAGTTAATTTTAAGTTAATTACAAATAGACAATACAATTATTATCTATTTGTGATTCAAGTGTAAATTGGATTTTGTATTAATTTTATTAAAATTGTTGAGCATAACTCCTGCCTGTCCATTTCTACCTTTGAATAGAATAAAAATATAATCAACATAGGTATCTAAAATAAGTATTTCTATATTGTTTATATACTTTTTTACATTGGAAAAACTAGAAGAAATTTAAAAATTTGATACAAAAACATATTTTAGAAATAAATTTAATAAATCTTCTCCGAAATCGAATTTTGTTAATCACATCTTAGAACATAATAATAATATACATTATTAAATATATAAAAGAATTTAATAATATTAAATATCCAAAATATACATACTAGGTTCGTATGTATTTTTATTAAGTCAGGAATATATGCTACTAAGAAAATGTAGATTTTTTAAAAAAATTAAATCATGTATCACACATTGAATATGTATATCTTTATGTATCCAATTTATAAGTATAACTATAATTTATTTCTTAATCATTTTTAACCTATTTATTGCCCAATATCATTTATCGAGTTAAAAAACCAGTAACCAATGCTATGCCACAGATTAAGAACTACCTACTCAAAATGTAAAATATATTTTTAATTATAATTTCGTGGCCAATGTAATACGTATGGTGTACAATGCTATTTAAATCTAAAAATATTAGAAATTATTAAAATTAAATTTTTTTATATCGTTATAATATAATATAAAAATTCTATGGACGTAGATGTATTAAAATGACAGTGAAAGTGTTAACACGTAAAATGTTAGTAAAAAAGGAAAATTATTAGAATATATTATATAAAAATGAAAAAATGAGAACTTCACATGTAGCAAGTTGTCTATCAAATGAATAATTATCACCATACAAATAACTAATAACTGAATAAATCTTAATTATACCAAGTCGACTATAATATTTTTAATTTATAAATAAACACTAATATAATTTGTTTATTTGACCAATATTTCTGTCATTTATGTTTAATATGAGTTTTAATTTTTAAACATTAGAAATCAAACCTAAAATAATAAATCGACTTAAATTTAAAAAAAATAATTAAAAAACGTGATACTCTTACAAAAATAAATATATAATATATAAAATAATCTATAAAAAAAAAAAAACGTGCCTAGAGTATTCAAAAAAAAGTTACAAGTATCAACTTGTTTCTTCATCATCAGAATAAAAATGTTCTATTTTTGATATATTGATTTTTTTAATATATATATATATATATATATATATATATTTATAATTAAAAGAATAAAAAGAGACTGAAACATATCATATATATATATATATATATACATTTTAACGGATTTGATGAGACCCAGTTTGTGAATTCTAAAACTGAACGACCGTACTTAAATAAAGTTTATATAGATAATGATGATAATAATAATGTTAAAAAATAACAGTAAATTGTAATGTTTATTTTAGAGAATATTTTTGTCAATCTATGAAGATTTCGCTCTCCTTCGACATATATTGTGTACAAAATCTTATTTCCCTAAGGATGTATATAATATATATCGTCTCGAAAATCAACAAAATGTTTCTTTATTTTATCGCCCATTGTTAAAATCTTTTAATACGATTTTTATAACTTATGGTGGACGTTTTTAACAAATAACTGATTAAGTTATTGCTGAATTAAATCCAATAATAATTATTAGATTGAACTTTTCCGTTTTAAACTAAGACTTATTATTTAAATTGATTTAGAGTTATCCAGAAGGAAACTGGTATTTCGGCTGCACAGTACATTTAATAACAATAATCCTGAAATGAAATATAATTATACGTACATTATAATAAAGATATCAATCATAATTTTAAATTTATTTATAATAAACGGAAAATGAATTAATTTTTCCTTCAATTACTATAATATTATTTTAAGCAAACAATAAGGATTATAATAAATTATAATATAAAATATTTTATGAAGAGTTTCTAAAAACAAATGCCGTTTTTCATGATCGAACGATTTAATTTTACCAAGTTTTATTTGTATTATAGACACAATTTTAGACAGGAGTTTCTTTGTACTACAATGTCGGCAATATTATTAATGTTAGTAAGACGAAACAGGCATGTAGCAGTTTTGTATATACAACGCGCCGTCAAATGTATATGAAATAATATTACGTTGCAGAATGTTTTATTAAAATATTCAATGTACATTTCGTAAATAATAATATTGGAATTATTATAAAAATCATATATTTATGTAAAATATTATGAAATGTAACGTAACAAAAATTATTTAATTTTTAATAAATTATATTATATATAAATTATTTAAAATTGAATTCGATGAGACACTGAATTTGGTGGATTATTTAGACGAGTAAGATATTATGTAAAATAATATTTTGGATTTGAAATATTTTATACGAACACATTCGAAAACTTCGAGTCAAAATCTCATTTTAATATTATTTTTTTTCCATTTGAATAGTTATAAGAACTACAATATTTATGATTTTGGAGATATTTGAGATGGTGGAGGAATATAGTTAAAATATAATTTAATTTTAAGATTAAATAACATCATATACTAAAAATGTAATTAAAACAGACATAAAATATTATCGTTGTAAAACTTAAAAACTAAAAAATGTAATTTAAACTTAAATAAGTCAACGTAATTACGAAATTTTTAACCTTATTTATCATTTAAACGTGATTTATTATTAAGTTAAATTAGGTTTAAAGATTCCGTAAAATTGTAAAATGTATAAATATCACATTTTAAAAATTTTACACTAAACCCTATCACTGAAAAAATTATCTTTTAATATATATATATATATTTTTTTTATATTCCTATTCTGATTTTATATTTTTTATTATTGAATCCAATTTTTTTTTTATTTTATCATAGCGTCTGTATATTTGAAATAATATAAGTATATTTTATATTATATATAATATAACATAATATAATAATATATTATATAAGATATTTAAGTTTTTCGGGATATAATCACTTGAATAAAAATCAAAAATTGGTTTTTATATATATTATATATTATATATTATATCTTTTTTTTTTTTTTTTTTTGCAATTTGTTGATAGTTTTTATATTTTAAAACAATAAGTATACATATAAAGTACTTATAAAGACCACTGCATGTATAGAATTTTCTTCTAAAATATTTGAAACATTCTATGTGCAATATTTATTTTATTTTTCGGCGTAAGTCAAAATATATCATTAATATTTATTATATAATAATGCTTTCAAATTGAGTCCAAAATTTAGTAAAAATCGTGAAAATATTGAACATACTACAAATTACATGTACAAAAATGTAATTGAATTCATCATTTCGGTCAATTTTTATAATAACTTTCACCTGTTGCATTAGTATATATTTCAGTGTGCACATTAATTATATTGTATAATGTTTATTTATGGTGTAAGGTGTGATAGGTTGTTTGTAAATATTTCCACAAAACCCATAAGTCAATCTTCTCATAACTGTAGCCCAATTATTTTGTCTACAAAGTATACAATAATGTGACAAATAAACGACTGGATGAATGCAGATTTTAGAAAATAGAAATTGAAAAATGGAGCTGACGTTTCGTATCAGAATATTAAAATAAAATAGGATCAACCCTGAGTATGTGATAAATATGAACACGAGATTATAATACCAATCGTATAAATTCTATACAATAATATATCGTGAAAAACAGGTCATTTATATAATAATAAATTGTTTATTATTTACTTTGAAAATTTTTTGTAATTAAATAAAATGGTTTTATTTTTATTTTATTATACTTAAGTGGGTTTACTTCATTAAATATTGCACACATTAATACTAATTTATAAGCTGTTTTTAACAATTGCTTATATACTATGCATAAACTATATTAATATGTAAATTCTAAATCAAATTTGAAATATAAAAGTCAAATTACTCTAACACACACATTTAAAATGATGTAGTCTTACGCAATAAGAGTATGTTTTCATTATATGCATAACTTCCATAGGATACTGTAAAATTTTTGAATATATGTCAATTTGACACTAAAAGCAAAAACTATACAAATAATAATAATATGAAAGTTCTTTGTCGATCAATATATTGTATACAGACCAATGCAATTTGGCTGAGGATTTATCGAACGACCTACGAATATGACGTTTGATCACTAAACAGGTCTATTGTACTATAGCTATCATTATTGCAGTATTGGTTTGAACCGAGTCCGACATATAGGTATAAATATAAAATAGGTTTAGGACTATCTATATTCACATATGTCCTGTACATTATTATAATACTCCAAGACTCAGTTTTCACGATAAATCCAAAATAATGTTTTTCGAAAATATAAAATTATTGATTGATATTAAATTAAACTGGCTTATCCATTTAGAATATTAAAAGATAGACCAGTAAACCAATTTTTTGAATTTGTTATGTTAAGGTAATTTATATTTTCATGTTAACTCGGTTGAGTTAATAGCTTATAATCGTATATAATAAAAACTAAAAATATTAACTAAACGTATTAAAGATAAAATTTTTAACTTTATCAGGAATACTAAAAGATATTTAGTAATTTATCAACATAATAAAATATTTTGACCATTTTGATGATATAAATTTAGTTCAAAATCAAATAAATAACGTATATATAAGAAATAAAAATAATTATTTATTTTGGAATTATGGATAGGAGAAAATTAAAATACTCCAGAAAGTAAAATTTGGTTTTTATATGAATATTCTTGATAGGTATCTTAAAAGTTGAAGTTCGTGTTTATTATTTTTAATAAAGATGGAAAAGTTCACATACAATACATTTAACTAGTTAATGCTAAGTCAGTTAAAACATTTTTTAAAAAGTTAAGAGTAAAAATTAATTATTTATTGACCTAATAGGGAAATTTAAAATTTTATCCTAACATAAGTTAGGTCACTTAAAAAAGTTAATATCTTCCTCCATGTATTTTGTACATTATATTTATTTATTTTATAATTTATTTTTTCTAATAATAACGCAGTAAGATTTAATGAATGACAAAACTGGATTCCTTAAATAATAAGTGGAATACATTTTTTAATTAAACTTTGATCCAATAAAAATTAACTAGTAATTTATATTTACTATTCACATATTTTTTCATTAGATAATTTTATAAGTAAATAGTGCACAAGAGTAATTAATTAAGTTGAAAAGATAATGATGACTTAACTTCTACTTAGGAACTAAATTATTCCCATACTTATATTATTTCGGAGTTTTAGAAGAGTTAAATAGCATGTATTGAAGTACCTATTACCTATTGATATATGTAATTAAATATATATAACTTATTTGTTCAGTAAATGTATGATGAACTAATGAAATGTTTACAATAAATACTTTCTCATCTGTATTTCAATACTTTTTAAAATTTATTTTTAAACAAAACTATGTATGTTTATTGGTCTTGTTAAGTATTTTATTGAATATATTTAAATAATTTTATAGTATTTAGAATACATTTTAAATGTACTTATATGAAATATTACTTGATAGGTATTTGTACTTGAAATGCAAACAGTTTTATTTAAATACTTCTGAATAAAATTTCTTACTATTAACTACAATGTATTAATTTATGATAATTTCAACGTAATATCCATAATATTTAATATATTGATATTTTTGACCAGAGATTAATATATTAAATTATTATTATTATTATAATTTTTTTTTTTTTTATTATTATTATTTTATATGGTTCTTTATGTATTATCAATAAAAGTGGATTTTTATTTAACATCCACCGTTGATGTTAAACATTAAACAGAATATTGCAAGAATATTATATACTAAATCATAAATAACTACAAATATTATTACTTTTGTAAAATTTTCTTAGAATTTAATTGAACTTTTCATAATTTTTCTACGATAATTTCAAAGTTTTTACAAAATAACTAAAAAATTAAAATCTGGGGGGGTTTTGTTATTCCATATCAATACCCGATTAACTGTACCGTATACAATTCTGTGTCTTATAAACCAATAATTAACGAATGTGATACACTATGCGTGTATAATGCGTTATGGATGCTTATATTTTATTATTGTCTATATAATGAAATTTTCCTAAAATTTTGGACGGACTCCTCTACACCTTCTATTATAAATACCGTCCTATTATGCGTGATTTAGTACGATAGAAATAACGTTATTAAAATAAATTATTTATCGAATACAATAATAATTGCTAAGACCGGTGGAAGTCAAAAGGTAAGACCTACGATAAATAAAATATAATATAACACGACTGTTTAACAAAACGTGTTTATAGCAGTTCAAATAAGCATTGGCGTTTAAACGCGTGCCGAGTATCTGCATTCGTTCTTAAATACTTTTTCCGAAAATTATTTCGATTACGTTTTAAACGCCATTTCATTCGTGTGTTAATTTATATCTATATATTTGAATAAAATTTGAAAAAAGTATCTCTTACAAAACCGATGTTTTTTTATATAATATAATTAATATACGTATGATGTACATTTCACGACGTATCATATACCAGTTTAAATACGCAAATCGAGCTTCTCGTTAACCACAGTGACCAAGTTATATATATATACCAAGTTATATAGACCCGGCATCCGGTCCTGCTCTTTCGTTTAGGAAATAATTGTTATCGTTTTTCTCGCGTCCGATCGCGTACAAATAAACGATGTGTCGGACCACCGATTGCGCTTAATCAGTGCCGTGTCCGCGATTCGTTTAACGTTGACGTCGCGTACGAGTTTCCAGTGTTTCGCGAGCGAACTACCGTCCAAGTAGTGCGCGATCGACTTTTGCTCAAAATATCCACTGGTCAGCTCCATTAAATAATGAAAAATTCATCAATAAAACAACAGCGGTGGCCAGTGTACCGTGTGTCAGCTAGTTACCGGGAAAATGAAAAGAAAAGAAAAACCGTTTTCTAGAAACGCGAACAGAAGACATTCGTTATAAATTATTTCCGTTGTCCGGTTATTCGATATATTATCGTTCGATATCAATATATATATATTTATTTATTTTTTTAACTTTGATTATTAAAGAATTTAAAACGTCACGTTCGCGTTACCATTGTCCGTTACTAACGGCCGAAATCGACCGATAATTCGCGTTCATCGAACATTGTATTAACATAAACCCCGGCTATCTCGGTGGGTAGTGCACGAGACTCTTAATCTCTGGGTCGTGGGTTCGAGCCCGACGTTGGGCGCCAACTTTGTCGTATACGTCAATGTAGGTTTTGACGTATACGGCAACACAAATTAATAAAACAAATCTCGATACAAAACACTTTAAAACAATCGCAAACGTATATCAATATAAAACATAAATATTATATTTCGCCTTTTCGGAGGTCTCTTGCGAGTACCTCCTTGCCAGCGAGACTGAACATAATCCCGTCATATTTCCATTAACAGTAATAATTAGAAAAAATGCAACATGGACAATTTATAAAACAACACATTCATATACATATACACACTTCCGGTGCACATACTACAGTAACATGAAAAAAATTATGAAAATCGTCTAGAATAAAACAAAGTGTTCAACCGAAATTGTTGTTTAAAAGCAAAGGATAAATCATTGCGTTGAGAAAAACGATTCTGAGTGCGATATTCGATTTAATAATACTACCATATAATCATATACACATATTATATAAGTATTATAGAATCCCTTTTCGAAATCGATTTTAAAATCTGTTGCAAACGTTTAAAACCCCGAAATAAATATATTTTAAAGAAATATCGAAATTTAGTGGTTGAAAGTATAAAAAAAAAAAAAACAAGAACTTCTAAAGGAACCAGAACCTTTATTGATAATGAAATATTATAATTTGATATTTAATCGAAAGTTACATATTTTTAGTTATAGAACCAGAACTGGATTCGAAACATAATAATATAATTTTAATAAAACGGACAAATACATATATATATATATTTATTCTTTATTACGGAGTAAAGTTTTTATGATTATTATATTTTTAATTATATCCAAATCATAAAATTCACTAATAATAATTTCTTAATGATTTTAAAATAAGTGTATAGCGATGAATATTTTGAATAAAATAAAGTCATGGTATACGATATCCTCATCTACAGATCACCGGTTATATTATTAATACAGTCTTAGTTTTATTTTTACGCGATATCAAATGGACGTTTAGATAGTGTGTGGATTCGACAATTTCGCGTATTGGACCCCGGACAATGTCGCTCGAGATCAAAAACTATTTCAATCTCTGTGTAAGTCTATAACGACGACACCAATAACGTTTGCGGAACGAAAAAAAAAAGATCGGATTTTTTTTTTTTTTTGACCGCACTGACTCATAAAACCTGTGGAAGACTACAACTGTTATATTATATTTATATATCTACTGACCAGGAGAGAGAAACAAGGGGGAAAATGATTCCGATGTTTTACCAAGAGTTTATATATATATATATATATATATATAATATAAATAACACATACACACACACACACACACATATAAAGGAAACGGCGATTGTGGCGGGGAAGAAATAAGAAAAAAAAAGTGACCATCTGTCCCATCATATCAAAAACAAGACTTTTTATTTTCTCTTCAATCCCGCAATCCTTTAATAATAATAATAATAAAAAAAAAAAAAAACGAGAAAAAAAAATAGGATTTATATATTATATACCTATATAATGAAACATTTTTTTTTCATATATAACAGAAGTAAAAAAAAAACGAAATAAATAAAAGAACAAGAACAAAATAAATAAACCGTTGAACACAATGTCGTCGCGTGGACCCTGACGTTATTTCGCAAAAAGCCACAAAGTGTGTTCCGTCAACCCCATCTGGAAAAACCAAAAAAAAAATAAAATAAAATAAAATAAATATACATACGCATAATAAATCGATTCAATATAATATATTATATAATAATAATGTGATTCGGAACGTTTCTCATTGCGTTGTATTGACCGCGGCGATACGTCATGCGATTTATCGCCATTTTATAATGTCGTCGACCAAATCGATAACGGGCTGTTCATTATTACACGAACGACAACACTGTGTATAACAGTTGTGTATAGTATAATACACTGGTTTGATGTTGGCCAACTATCGTTGCGCAAAATAAAAAAAAAAAGCGTGCATTGCGTTTCGTTGTAATGTCCGGCATTTTTCTAGCAGACCGATAAATTTAACGTCTTTTTATTACAAAAAAAAAAAAAAAAAAAAAAAAAAAAAAAAAACAATATTGACTATTAGTAAATCGTTTTCAAACGCGCAGTAATTTGAAAAGATTTCAAAATCGTCAATTTTCGAGTATAAGAACTGGAATTTGCGCACAACCTTAAACGTCGATTTATAATAATGTTAAGTAATTACCTAATTAATATTTAGTTTTAAGTAATTTTAAACCACGGGTAATTATATTTATATAAAGGTATGTTCATATATATATATATATATATATATATCATATACTAGGTTTCTTTTTATATAGTTTGTTGAATGTTGAATATACAGGTACATTAAAGGTATATCGTTATCTTTTTTCAGCAAGTACTGAAAAACGTCCAGAATCTAACTTGTATTCAATTTTAATTTCAACACCCAACTCAAATGCAGCAGTCTTAAGGCGGGATAGTCGTTTTATAAAGAGTAATAACCAATTTTCAAAACATTCCGAAAATTTCACGCTAAATATAAAAATTTCTCTCTATTGGAAATAAATTCATTTTATAGGCATTTTTAAAATTGCATTGCCAACTTTATGCTAATGGTCAACTATTCTAAAAAATATTTTGATAATTTAAAATAAATTACCAAAGGTCTTCTTCACGGACCTTTAGTTTAGACGGCATTTAGTAATTTTTTTGGCCTTATTCAAATTGTATGTTAAAGAAAATAAATACATATATGACAATTTTTTTTATTAAAATACGAAAATATTCAACGCATATTTCGGGTACTTAGATACGTTTATAGGATTTTGGTTAATTTTCGACAATTGTTTTAGATTGTGAACAATGTAATATAAAATGTAATTAATATGTGTTTAATTTTTTTGATTTATGCCTATAATCATAATAATAATTCTTATAATCCATTAAATGCATTTTCTTATTCCAACGATATGAATGCGTGTATTTATTTTAGAGCATATTATTGCATGTATTTTAATAAATAGTTATAAATATAAATATATATATTTATATTTAGTAGGACCCAACCCTATATATAATATATAATACACCAACGGTTGGACAACTTGCCAAAAAAAAAACATTAAGTTCATAATGCATTTTTAATTTCCATTTTTAATTATTTTAATGTTTAGTATAAACAGCGTAAAAGTCATGTTTTACATTCACTTAGTGTCGAGTTAAATATTTAATTTATAAAATACGTTATATTTTTATTTAAAATAAAAGAGATAATGTTCTTATTTGTATTTTTTTTTAAACGTTTCCACGTTTTGGTGAGAATATTTTAAAATTACATTCTAAATCATATCATTGATAAAAATTTGCAACTCTGACTAAGTTATAAATTATATTCGATATACGTCTGTATACGAATTATAATTGATATAAATATTGATTATAATCAGCAAATTGTAATAGGTACTCATTTTGATCAGAAATATAAGCTAAATATATACAATATAATACCTTTAGTGTTTTGGGAAAGTGTTTTTTACTGACAAAAATATTTAATACATTTTTATTATTACTTTTTCTCAATTATGAAACGATTTCCAGTCCGATGAACTAGAAATTTAAAGATTAATTCGTTTTTATACATCAATGTATAATGTAATATTATAAGATGTATTTGGTCTCTTTTTTTTAATATAAATAGAAAATGTATTAATAGAATATTTATTAAGATATCAAATTATCTAGGTTATGATGCAAATTTTTGAATTTTAAAAATTTTACCATTTCCGAAACGATATAGAAAATTCTGTTAAATAGCGTAACTGCGAGCATTGGCGGATTCCACCTTGGAAATAAAATCTAGTTTTAACGAAAAATTATTTAATAAATAATTATAATAATAATATCAAAATTATCAATATCTGATTTTAATAACAATGGTTATAAAATAATTTTGTCAATAAATAGCATAGCAGGTTATTAAAGAGAATGGGAACCTTACATTCTAATAGTGCCAAAAAAAAAAACAATTTTACGACAAAAGGATATAAGTTTATCTTCAAATCCGACATAGATGTGATTTCGCATTTTTTAAAAACTGTTGGAAAAATAGTTTTAAAAGTTTAAATATGTAATGTCTCCAGTAAATTTAAAGCTTTTGACGCAATTATTTTTTAAATAAAACATATTACACATATTATAATATTACGATTTTAGTATTTTGATGAATATTGGTATATCCTCTCAATTTCAACTATTTAATCGCCACTCATTTTCATTACTTTCCTTTCCCTATTCCTATGTATGTATGTATGTAAAACATATGTGTATATATAACATTTCTTCGTTTTTGCATTCGACCTGACAATGAATAGTGACAAAACAAAAGCAACTATATTAGCTGTGGTAAAACAATCGACGCCATAATTCAGCAAAAATTAAAAATTTTAGAATCAAAAATGTACGTTTAATATTTTAGCTTGGTGCCAAATATCAACTATATGGAAGTTTATTATAATATATGGATAATTACACATATTTAAAGATGAAGATTTTTTGTAAAATGCTTATTTTTCTTTAAGTTACTGTGTGACTTGAGAATTTTGTAAAATATAAAATCCTGATTAATCTGAAAACCATTTAGATGTTTACATATGATAATTAGTCGTGAGTACTCATTTTCTAAAAAAAATGTATCCAACAATTATTTATACTCTCCTTGATATAGGCATATAAGTTGGTAGACGATAAAATATCATCCTATGTTATATTATTGTCTATATCCAAGAAATTACTAATACATTATATAAGGAATACTTAAAAGCATCAAAAAAAGAATAATAAGATAAAAACCATTTTTCTATTATATTTTTTTTATCATAGCCATTACACGTATATTATACATCGATATGGTTGTAAATATTGTGGTATACATAATATGTTGTAAACTTTAATAAAACTTTTACTATACATTCCGTCTAGAACACTTTACCGTGCGATATATTTACAATATACGTATTATTTTGCAATGTCTTATTTTTCATTTCAAGTATGTTAAGTGCATTTTATGTTTATGCATTGTCAAAATGAAAAAGGAAAATACATTTTAAAAAATCGCGCGGTATTTTTTTTTTACTCCAAGATATTTTTGAAATATTATAAATTTTTCTTTCATAAAACAGATAAAATACTGTTATTTTTGTCATTATTATAATTTTTAGTCGTAATGTTTTCGGTTTTCTCAGTTTGTTTATTATAATATTTTATCGGGAACACGGCTACCAACTATATATTCTATACTCGTATAGTCAGAATCTGCAGGCATTAGTTTCGGGATTTCACACAATTCAGGCGTTGTCAGGTTAGGTTAGGTTAGGTCGACTGTTATTCATTTTTATTAATATACATTCCATTCGTTTCTATATAAAACAACAACCAGTAGTTGTAACAGACCATTATACTTTATGTTTATATTGATTATCCGCTGTAGTTGAGACAATAAAAGATTATATAAAGGTACGTATATCATATATATATATATATATATATATATAAACATTATAGAAGACGTTTATTGTACTCTCTCCTAGTCATTAAATCCTAGGCCGAGGGTAGTCTATAGAATCGTATTCCGCTAGGTTTAAAGTCGATTATTTTTTCCCAAGAAGGTTTTCTACTATTTATGCTATTTAATGTAATCATTTTCAGTAACTTGCGATACATACACACGACAACAAACATATTGTTCTTAATATTATTATACGTTACTTTCTATTTCCACTATTATCTTTGACAATAATGGTATAAACACAGACATATATGCTTATTATATTAGAAAGTAGATAGTTTTTTTTTTACTTTCATATAGTTCCACCAAATGAAAATCATCTTATAGTATAATATTATAACAATAAATATAAATATATTGTTATTCGAATATATATATATAAATTCGTATATTTATCTTTATATATTCTTTTGAATACACACGGAAAAAAATAAATACTAAAATACAACAGTTAAATAAAATATAGTTAAAATTATTATTTTATGGGTGAAATTACTAAAATGATATAATAATAAGTATTATATAAATATTGTTATTTTGTCTAGTAATATTTACTATATTTTATGCTAATATTATTTTCAGCAGTCGGTTTACCGTTTACCATTCTTATAAGACTGAAGTTTAAAATGAATTTTAAGCCGAGGTAATAGTTAGATCGTTGGAACTAGACTCTATCATGTGCACTGTATCGGGTTCGCATTTTTTTTTTTGTATTTTTTACAAGTTTTTATTATACGTAATTTACTTATAAACTTATAGTAATTATTACTAGAAGTTTTAGTTTGTGTTACTATAAAAATGTTACTATGAATTTTTAGTAAACCTAACTAATATTATAGTTATTCCTATATTTGGTATAAATAACACATAATTCAGCTGTTTTTATAGTAGAATTATATTATATTATATAGTATTATTTTTCCGTGCATTTATTTAACGCATACCGTATATCTAGATCGAGATAATATGTTTACTTTTATGGATAATTCGTCCGAAAAAAAGTGAAAGAAGGAATAAAATGTCCCGAATATTCCAATAGGATATTATATATTATTTGACTACTTCAAGAACTTTCAATTCCCATTTAAATGGTTAAAAAAAACAATTCAGTAAACTTAAAAAAAAAATACAAAATGATAAACCTAAATATATCTTAGTAAATATCAAAATATTCAACTCGATGCATCCACTCATGTTTTTTAACTACTCCGAAATTGATGTATGGACATAATAACGAAATATGTAAAATTTATAATTTTAGAACATGTTATACTATTTATAGAGTAATTTTTATATTGTCAATAATGATAAAATTATACAGATATGAATCAATAAAATCTATAGTTAATATGATATTCTTTATTTATTTTTCGGAAAAAAGATTACAATATGAAAAATGTAAACAAAAAATCCACAATAATATTATAAAATGATTCAGTGATTATTAATGGAATGTTTAGTTCCATTATTGATTTTTTTTATAAAAGGATCAAAATATATTCAAAAAGGAACAAAATACATTTGTGGGATAAAAGCAAATTACCTTACTGCAATAATTTTAAATTATATGCATCACTAAACTATTAGTTTAAAATCCAAACCTGTTAATGCATTTTAATAAAATAAAAAAATAAAAAGAATACGTACCTATATACATTTTTATTTATCGATTGTGTAGAAATGTTTATTTCTGTTTTGTTTTTTGTTATTATTATAAATAATATGTTTAATTTTAATTTTTAAACGTGTACCATTGTCTATTTGTAGGTGTTTTTATTTTACCTTTTTACTTTTTTATTATATAATAAATTTTTGTATTTAAAAATCACAAGCCGATATTTTGATATTCAATATCACCGTGTTCACAGCCCAGTGATACATGATGTATTGTCACCAACTACAGAGATTGCCGGTCTAAAATGGGTTTTCCACTATAGTGTTCTTGGGGGCAAGATGTACTCTTCGCAGTAACTTGGGTAACTCGAGAGTCAAAACTCTCTGCGTGCTTACCACAAAATGTATACGGTCCCCTCTATGCAATTGACAAACCGAACCCAAATTATTGGTTTTCATCCCCGAGATCCAAACTTATATATATAGAAAATACTATAAGGTATAGTAGAATTCATTTGGATGGTGACATTGAACCTGATGGTTACATTGAAATCAAATGACTGTTTGTTCTGGTTTTAATCAACACCATTCATAGACTATAAATATAACATTAATCACGATCGGATTGAACATCAAGCGTAAATTATGTTTTGTGATATAATCTCAAAACTAGTATAACAGTTGTGATGAGAAAGCTTTTTTTGTTAAAATAAATTCATACTTTACTGTGAAAAATGTCATTTAGTTTTGCGCACTGTAAAAATTTTAATTTACAACGTAAAATTACATATGTAATATATGATATTAGGTATTTGTTATTCGATTTTGAGAGTATCGAGGAATTCATTGGTCGTAAAATGTTTTTTTTTTTTTTTTTTTAATATGTATATTGTATACATTTTTGATGGTAAAAGTAAAACGTTTTCTGTGAAAAGAGATGCGAAATACACAGTATAATTTATAACGAAAAATAGAAGGAACAAAAATACAAACGAACAAAAAATTTTATTACAATCTTGTAATATACAAATATAATATGTATATAGTGTAGGAGTTACGGCTAAGGTTCTCAAAACCCTATACATATTTATCGATAGGTATAAAATCGGTTGTCCATTCTTGTTTGAAGTATTCCTGTTAACGCCCTTCATGTAAACCGTTATCCCTCATATTATTTTTAAAACCCGATTTTCTTTTTATTTTAAAATCTAAAAGTCAAAAATTTTTTGCAAACGAGTTATATATATATATATATATATATATATTATGTACGCGATAACGGTAATATACTATTATATACATTTAAAAATCGAACTGCCATCTCGGAGGTGACGCTTTTCTTCAAGCGTTTATTACTTCGTCGCGGGCCCACTCATAATAAAATAGGGGTTTTTTAATGGGGGTGGGGGATTATTTTATTGCATATTAACAATGGGCACCGATTCTCAACGTGATAATAACCACGTTATCATTATGAATTTACGACGGCGTTATGTAACCGTTATGTAACCGATCGTCGCAGGTTCGTAGGAAAAAGTACCGTAAACGTACGATAAACGGGCGCGAACGATTGTCGATACAGTGTATTTTGTCGGTAAATTGACGTGGAAGATATTGACAATCCCGTCGTACGAGTAAAATTATTTGTTTGATTTGGTTTTCGAGTAGAGTATAGTGTGACTTTATTTTCATTCGTATTTCGTTAATCGTCCGGAGTCTGTGCTTTCGTGAAGCGAAAACCGACTGCTGTTCTTCCCTCTCTCGCCACGAGTAAATATAATGTACACACTCATTTAACCCGTTGGGTCATATTATTATTATTATTATTATTATTATTATGGAGTAAGAATATATATATATATATCAGTACAGATAGGCCACACTGTACCGTACTGTATATATTCGTATATTTTACACCGACGTGAAGTACGCTAACGGTCGCGGTGGTGTAATCACATGGTGGAAATAAAACTTTATAATCCTACTCGTATTTACGGTGTTTTGCGGTACGTACATTCTAATGAGTAGAATAAAGCAAAACATTTAATTTAATATAATAGTATAAAGTATATTCAGCGAACGAAAATAATATGTACTTGGTCGTCACGTCATTATGATAATAGTAAATGGTGGTGATAATTGATAATAAAATATATGTTGTTATCGTACGTTTTTCTACATCACGCTTTACAGTTCAATAAACGTTGTTTTTTATTTAATGTACGAATATATCCTAGCTGTTTTTTTTCTCTCTGATCCGGTCAATGGTTTCTATATTGGCCACCCTCGGTCTCGCTTTTGTGATACGTGATGTTTCGTTTTGGGTAATTTTTTATCCGTGAATTAAATGTCTTACCATAAAAGTAATCCCAAAGACATCATGTCGTGAAGGTTATTTAAGTTTTCGGAGCTGTAAATGTTTTACGGAAATTTTTTCACGGAAAGACATATTGTCTTCTATGTTAGGGTGAACATACGTCCCGTTTATTACGGGATGGTTCCGTTTTCGAGGATTACATTCCGTTGTCCCCACACTTTAAAAGGGACGCCTTTTAACCCACTTTTCGACTTGGGATCCCATTTTTGTCCCGTTTTTGGTTATTTGTCGAAAATTTGGGTAGACAATTGTTGAATGACTTTTTTTTTTGCTTTTACCCTTTCCAAACCAAATTATGATATTTTGATAAAAAATAAATTGTGATATTAAATTATTTTATTGTTGTACCATTTTTAATTTTCCAAATATGCTATATTCTATATAGTTATTGTCATATAAAATTATCACTAATGTACGAAGGTTTATGCGTTTTCACTATTTCTTTAACAGAGTATAAAATAGCATTGATAATCTTTTTAATGTACCAAAATAATATCTCCTCTATGAATCATAATGCCCCAGAATCAAAAAGTCATCTTATCGTTTGATCCTTGTGTTTTTTTACTACTAAAAGGTTATGAATAAATCGAAACATATCCAGTAATAAAAGTCAAATTTTGGCTTAATACACAACTTAAATCATAGAATCTCTGTAAAGGTATTAAAACGTCTCCAGTAACTTTTAACGATACAAAATGTTCTATCACTAGATCAGAATGTCCACGCGGAATCAATATTTCTACACAGGTTTAAAAGTCAGATAAAATATCTATATAGAAATTAAATTACTTATTACCCTGAACTTGTAATTTATAATAGCCATGACCTGAAAATTTATCTATAACCTGAAATGAGAGGTAAAGACCTCTAGGCAGATTGAGAATAAGATGGAGGGACTCTGTCATGAAGGATCTAAAAACACTACAAGAAGAAGTTCTGATAAACATGTCATATAATAGAGAAGAATGGAAAAAGTTTGTGATGACAGCGTTCGACCTCAATGGCCCTTTAAGCTGTATATGATGATGATGATGATGATGATGACCTAAAAATATTTTCATTTATTTTTTTAGCTTAGCTGTAAATGTCCGTAGGTAAAATATATTTTTAAAACAAAAATGACGTAGAATTTCGAAACACCATTATGTACAGGAAATCGTGTTATGCGTACACGAGGGTCAAAGTATATTATATGAGACGCGATATTCCCCAATAAGATAACCTTACATAATCTCCCACGTACAAGCACTTTAAATAATCGGATCGCAATTTAAAAACCAACCAACATTTAGAGTGTTTCGTGTGAAGCATGCATATAACTCGTCTCCTCCGGATCGCGTGTAATGGATCTGATGAAAAATTAATGACGATATGTACGGACTGTAACGTTTAAGAAACGATTTCGTTAGACCGGTAATTTTGCAAAGCCAAAAGCTACGAAAAGTTCGGGATCGATAGTGGAATAGAATTTAATTAAAATTTTTGGTTTCGTATTTTGTACCCAGTGGAAAGAACAAGTTAGAATCGTTCGACGGTCAAAACAACCCCTATTTCCGTATATACTGTATGGGTAAACTGTGCAGTTACTGATCTGCAAAATTAATTTAACAACAAACAGTACCGTGTTTGTCTTTAATAATATTATTGGCCTTTAATACTTATTTGTACTGATAAATTTTCGTCCGAAAAATCATCAATACACCTACTGTATGTATACCGATCGGTTAGAACCATATTACAAACGGACTACCGAGCAAGTAATTAATCTGAAAAAAATTCTTAGCAATGTCATAAAACAATAAAATACATATTAGTATTAAATGGGGAATATGTTATAGTAATTACTTGGTACAATAATGTAACCATTGGTACAAATAATAAAACAATTTGATCTGTTTATGGGAAAATATTAATATTAAAATAAATATTCATTTTCAATGAACTATGATGGTTATAAAAACTACAGATTTTATGAATACAGATAGCTCACTTGGCCCGAAAACAATACATCGATGAATACCGTCTTCTGATAAGCTTCATAGTTATCAATATGTACATAGGTAATCCATGTATTTATATATATAAATATATATATTATTTATCATAGTAGAAATCCATTACAATTTTAAGGGGGGCTAACATTTTTAACATCAATGTGATCTGTGAGGGCGTTGCCCCCACACCCCTACCAAACACCTAAAAACCACTGTCTACAGTTCAAAACCCATATTTTTTTTTAACCACGGTTAAATAAAAAATACAAATATATTACATTTTCAGAAGATGTCAATATATGCACATTTCATTCTTATACTCGAAAAACCTAATGACAGAATGCGTAACATACTGAAAAGAACATCGGCGAAAATTTCCTCTCCCTTCCGTTAAAATTTCTTCTATAACATTTATCACAATTACATCAAACATACATCTGGTTATAACGTATATTTATCTTATTTTTACATAAATATAGCATTATGTTGTACATTGTATAATGTATAGTAAATGATTATAATGATTATATTCAGTTTTATTTAATTAGGACATTTTGACAAAAAAATTCTTATTCCCTTTATTCACAATGATAATATAGAAAGTATATTTTATTTGTTTTCGGAAACGGCCATCAATGTCATGTTGTTTAATACATGGATATTGTGAAAACTGATAATAACATTTGAACATGTAATATGGATACATTTACACTATGACATTACAACGTTTTTTTTTTTTTTTTTTGTTATTTTGTAGTCTTTTGGACATTATTGATATTATTTTATTTTGATTCAGCTGAAATTCAAATAAAATGAATCAGTTACTGAATTCTCGATAAACAGGAACTTTTTTGCTCCTGGAATTAATTTAACAACTCACTTAGCGAATACATTTTCGGATATAAAAATTCGTCTTTCTCTTTTTAGAACAAATGTTATGTAAAAAGGTATATTTAAAAAAAAAATACAATACAGAATATATACATATTATGTCCACATATTTAGTATATTATACGACGTCAGCCATTGACCCACATGATTATTTCTCGATTTTATTTTTTATTTCACTCGCCCTGTGTTTAGGAGTAGACGCGTTCGACTGCAAAACACGTACCGAGATATTATTACGTTTTATTATAAATGTATACACAAAACTAAATATTATAACATTACGATATACGTTGTGCCATACATTTTATGTCCGTCCTAAATATTCTTTAAATCGTATATAAATATTATATTCCAATATCTATAAGTAGGAGGAAATAGATCACCGATAATGCTTGTGTCGTAATTTCAAATTTAGTGGAGATAAGGACTAAATGGTGTCGTCGACAGATCCTACGGAAAGTGAATGCAGGAAACAATCTTAAAGACTCAAATTTGGAATTGAACTTATACACTATACAACTAGTAAATAGAGTATGTCTAATGTTTGCTACTAATATATGAGTAATATATGAGTCCGTTAAATTGGATGTTTACAAATTAAATAAGTAACAAAAATGTCTTTCAAAATTAGACAACATCCTATTTTTTTTTAAATTTATTCATTGTAAAAATACCCTAGAAATCGTAGAAATATGTAATAATTTTGGAAAATATCCTGAACAATTATTTTTATGGCGCTACATTTTAGTTTTATAATATTAATTTGGGATAATTCAATTTTTGCAAAAATTACGAAAACATACGAATAAATTATGTTAACAGTTAACAAACAAACCAAAAAAAAGTAATTTAAAGCTAAGGAAGCCAAAACTAGCTATTATATAAAAATATTTATGAAATGAATTTGCGGCTTGGTCAGTAAATCACATCCTGTGTTCAAAACCGCATTTACACGGTTCACATTAGATGAATGATCCAAAGTGAATTAAGAGTTAACCTTGTAACATGAAATCATCAAAAGTGATAAACAAAGTTGAGTGCTGTTCAACTTTTGTTCACATTCAGTGAATCATCATAGATGAATCATCAAAAGTGAACTATGTAAGAGTTGCTTTCATCTTCACACTATCAGTGAAAGCCGAAACACATGTTTTTTCAAGCACAATAAACAAAATAGCGACTAGGGGGGATTTAGGGCTTAGACCTCCACTAATTATCCATAGTCCACAAATATAATTGATATTGACTTTTTTTTTTGATTATTTACGTTCTATAAACAATATTATAGGTAAATCCCCCCCCCCAAGATTTTAGAACTAATTATACCATTGAGGATAAACAATTATATCACAGAACACTTACAACTTTTTAAATAAACGTATTTTATTTTATTTTTATTCTATCGAGTTGAAGTTATATTTATATATTAACCCACCAACGTCTCTTTTTTTTTGTTTTCTTTTTGTTTTTACTATTATGAGGACGCCACATACCCGATTTTTAAAGGTATAGGTAATTTTTATTAAATTTTAAGAAAAATTAAAATCAAACGAATTAAAAATATTTAAGTCAATTTTAAAATTAACTAATTTTAAAATTCTAAGAATAGACCTGTGACGGTACCACTTTTATTTGTCGTTTAATCACGATACTTATTAAAAAATTTGTGTTTACTCATTTTTCATTTTTATCGACCTGAGAATATTGTAGAAAGATGAAATAAAAATTAATTATAAAGAAGAAAAATATATAGTGACTGATGGAGCCGATTTTCGATATGTGCATTTTCACAGGATTTGTAAGGTGTTAAAAAATTTAAAAACCAATATTTTAACAGCTCATAAAAGATGTAAAAATACATATATCGAAAATCGGCAGTCGCTAGATAAAGTTGTTAATTAGAATTTGCTTTATGTTTTGTATTTCTAACATGTTTGTAGGTTGAAAAAATGAAAAAGCAAAAAAGTAAGTGAGTAAGTAAAAATAAAAAATGCTAATGCGAGTTTTTCGTTGAAAAGTTATCGGTGTGCCATCGCCTTAATTCCCTTTACTTTTTAAGAGATGATGGTATATTAATAAAATTCCGGCTCTAACAACCGCACCAGAGTCCATATTACTCGATCTAAACTAGATAAAATAAAAATACCGTAAAAAATAACTCCATAAAAAATACAATAAATAACCTGAAATATTCATCATCAATCATTTAGAGTGAACTGTGTAAACAGTTTATTTTCATCTTAGATATATATATATATATAGCAAACGTACAAGCGCATTTAATTGTATAATATATATTATTTGTCAAACGAGTATATGTATAGGTGGTTGTATATGTACGACGATGTCTCGTTTTCAATCCGACGATTCGGAGCCAGATTTGTTATGGACTGATTTTTTATTTCCAGTCAACTAAATCTTTGACAATGTACGACGAAGGATAAATGTGATGGTATAAACCGTTTTTATAAATTATTGGTAGAGGAAAACACAGCGTTTTCTATTTATTTTTTTTTCTTTTCTACCCAATATTGTTTTTTAGTTTTTCTTTTTTATTAATAAAATATTATGCTTATTTAATACAGTTTTTGGCCATTAAAAATTTTCAATATGTATTTTCAATACAGTTTTAGACATTTTAAAATGGCAATAAATATATCGTCCATAATAATATATCCTGTATCAGAAAAGTACCCGTTTTCTACTATAGAAAAAAAATTAAACCGATATTAAAATTAAATAAAGTATTTTAAGAAAGGTACTGCAGTACGTTACACCTTATGCATCTAAGGAGGGTGAAATATTATTTTATTTTATGCTATTCCGACGATCGTGAACTTACGAAATCCGTGTAGAATTGACAGGACGAATTTAGCAATAATCATTCGTCAAACTAATCCAGACAATTGTTTGGATATTTTTGTACGATTTTAATAATTTGTTGTTATAATCCGAGCTTACAATAAAAAGCCTCAACAAACTTTTAAACTGGTAAATAGAACTTTACAACGTAAATATGCATTTAACATAAAATAAAAATGACGACATTTTTGAAAATTATCCAACAATACGAGTCGTCTAAATAATTGAGTAGTAGGTACAGTTTATGCTGATAAAATAACTTCAATAAACTTTTGTATTACTATAAGCTGTACCTACGTAGTGCGAAAATGGATTTTCGCATAAATATAAAAAATAAAGTCCAACATGTATTTTGAAAGTTGTCTAACAAACTACTAACAAATTTATTGGTTAAATTAGATTGTGGACCGTTATTATTGCACTACCGAATACATAAAGTTGAAATCAGATATGATTCATGAAAACATTGTAATAACACTGCAACACAATAATAAATTTAACGTGTATTATTATAGAATTCTCGGATAAAACGACAATGGTCAATTATTGGTCAAATTTCAACTTTACAGATTAACGTAGCACTTATACATGTACTTTGGACAGAATTAATACAAATATGTTTCCAAGGTTTTTTAATTATAATAAACATCTTATTAAAACAAAAATATATTGAAATTATAATTATTTTTTTAAATTATACCTTCGCGATCGCATGATATAAGAGATAGATAAAAAAAACGTAACTATATATTTTATATTATAAATTGAATAATTACACATTATATAGATAGTATTGCAGTTTAAATCGACACGATTTTCATGAAATTGTTTAAACATTTTGTGACAATAAAAACACGTGATATTCATTGGTACATCGTTAATCAAATGAATTATTAACTATTGATAATGACAACAACCGTATAGTCTTACATAGATTCAATTTTTATGCCTGTTTTTTTTTCCGAATATTTTATTATTAAATTTTGACACGTGACCTACTGTATGACTGTATAATTTTGTTCTTATAATGTATAGCTAATATTCATAAAGCGATATTACAATATATATATTATTCAACAAATTATGTCGTTTTTTATGTTATACATATCACGTGAATGGTTTCCACCGAATCGTCATATTATAATATTTCTTTTTTTTATCGTTGAATAGGAGTCAGCTAAGGGTTAAGCTCAAGAATACGGTGTAAAAACTGAGGAATTATCATATTCTCCCTAAAACATTAATTTTTTACTTTAGTTTAGAATATTTATCTTGTATTGGTAACCATCATCGCATTTATCATTTATCTTCAACATACAATGCCTAATAATATCTTAAATCTTATATAAAGTTTTACGTTTACCATTTTTTCCATGACTTTTTTTGTGTAAAGACGAGTTTTTTATTTGTTGCATATTATTATATATTTTGTTCATAAGCAATGGATTTGTTATTTATCATAATCAGTCTTTAAAAGACAGAAACTGTTATTAAAGATGTAATTTTTGTTTTTGTTTATTGCTAAATAAATCAGTTTTCTTTAACGTTTAATATTACGTTTATAAATTTTTTATTTCCGTTTTCATTTAACTCTAAATAATTTTCAATTTAAAGTTTATATTTACGTTTGGTAAAATGGTTTTAATTCAGAATAATAATTAAAAATTAACAATTAGAAACTTAGAATAAACAATTAATAATTATTTATGATTTAGTATATTTAAAGTGTTTGGAATATAATTTTCCTTGGATTACGTTACGTGAGCTTTTAAATTTAATTTTAAATCCATTACGGGAATATTTCTCAAAAAAATGTAATCTAAAACGGGCCTCTATATTTAAAATTATATATTGTTAAATCATTAGTTATAGTTATAATAATAATTGTTAATATTATGTAAACACTTTTCTCTTTTAATTGTATAGTAATATTTATCATTGGGACTTATCTATATAATTATTTACGTATCTTTTATCTTATTTAGATAAATAGTGATAAATTATCTAAACGATTGTCTTAAATAACAATTTCACCTATCTAAGCAAATTTTTCTTGAGAATTTTTACAGATAAATGTTTACTAATAATGTACAATGTACATTTATTAATAAGTATAACATTTTTTTCAAATATGCAGTTATCCTATATACAATGTATTTATTTTCATATATTCATAAATTTATATTTTACATTTATATGAAAAATAAATGAATAAATAAATTGTTATTTATTACATATTATGTACTTATTATTGGCTTATTGATTTTGATAATAAAAAAAAAAATTTTAAATACTTATATATTAGGAACAAAATTTTAAAATTTTAAAATTATCTTTTTTTTTTTTATTTAAATAAAAAATAATATATATTTTTCTTTATCTAGCCAAATTTCTCTGATTCATCTTTTATTTTCATCTAGACAATTTCATTTATGTTATTGTTTATCTCTATATCTATATACATTTTTAGTTATTTTTGCTCAACACTGGTGGTGGGTAGACTGTTAAAATAGCACGTAAAAGATGACACAGGTTATCATTTTAAAATTTCAAACACCAATTTTTTAACTCATAGACATGTATAAATTATTGTATACTCGAACTGTGTATAAAAAACCGTATTCTCTTTTACATATTATCATTTATTTATAATAAAGCCGGATCTATCATGCATAAATAATGGCACGAAAGTACGTATCACTATACCATCACTGTGTGGATCCGGTTTAAATAATGATTGTTAAAAGTTTAATACTTAAAAGGTAAAAACCATTATAATTTAACATACCTAATTGATTCGTTTTCGTTTTTGGTTTTTTTTTTTTATGAAACGTTTTTATGTTCTAAAATTCCTGGTCATAATTATAAAATGCTAAAGAAACGGCCCATACATCTTTTTATCTAAAAATATGTATAGTTTTTTTTTTAAATTTTACTGCTGGTTACATATAATAATATAAAATGAGTTTATTCATTTATTTTTAATATAGAGAACATAAAAACTTAAGTAAAGTAATAGTATGTATTACATTTTTACAATTAATATAAAATAGGTTTTGAGTTGAGTTAAATTTTTAAATTTAAAAATATATAAAAGTTTTCGAACAGATTTTAAACTTTTTTTATTTTTGTTAATATAATATACTAATTTATACTAATTTTTCGAAGAAGACGTTAATTATTATTATTATTCTTTTTTTATATATATAATCAGATAGAAACAATAATTAGTAGGCAAAATATTCATATTAATATCAGTTTATTTTGGTTTTTCTGCGTTCTTAAAAAAAAAATGAATAATGGGGTGACATCATTTCTAATTATACCTAGTTAATAATCTTATTAATGTTTATAACCATACAATTTAGTCAAAAATGTGCAGACCATTTAATTATGTATAATTACGGTGTTGGAAATAATTGAAATAAAAATTGCTTATTTTTATTTATATCGGTATGCAATTCTATTCCAAATTTTTATCTATACCTAGACATAAAAATATTTTTATACAAACATATTTATATAAATAGCTCATATTATAATATGACATTGAAAATGTTTTATCAGGTTTTTTAAGTGTTGAATTATTGTTATGTGATATCATATATTTCATAAATGTGAAAAATGCTTTTACTTAAATGTAAATTTACGTAATGTATGATAAGATTTTTTAAATGCTTATTGAAATTTAAAAAAAAAGATATATTATAACATTTGAACATATTTCATATTTCACTAAAATCATTTTACAATTATGCAAAAAGCAAATTAAATGTATCCGATATTTAACTAAAGAAAAAAAAATTCATTTAGATAACTTTATGTTACTTTACTCTAATACTAGTGCACATTCAGTATGTTAACTTTGTGATAAATATTAACACAAATAAATTCTCTTCAAATAATGATCATAAAACACCAATTACTTCTAAAGCTAAGCTTAAAACAATGTTACAGAGATTTAGTGTTTAGAACGTTCACTTGAAAATTGTATTTGTTTACGTTTAATTCGTAAAAAACTAACCTAACTCGTTCACGTTCAAATTTTATTCCTTTAAAAAATACATACTTATTCACTTTCATTCGAAAAAAAAAAAAGATGAGAACGTTTAGCGTTTTAATTAATTATAAATGGAATATACTTGCTTTTTTCTTATATTTACCGAAACATCGAAAATTCATATATAGAAACTCTCATTAGGTATAACTTACGATGCTATTTAAAATTGATGCTTTTATATTAAAAATGATATCCATGCTGCACAATATAAAATGTAACTAATTAATTATTTTTCAATCATTAGATTTTTGGTTTTTTTAGTGTGTGACTGCCACTAAAGAATTCTCAACACCTACGTAAACTTGACCTAAAATCATAATAAAAAAGTGGGACTTTTAAAGTCGTATTTCAATTCTCAAAACTGTTTTTAATTTATCAGTTTTTCTTGTAGGGATTGATAGAGGCGGATTTTTTAGCCATTTTATTTATTATTAAATCGAGATAAATATCTTTTTAATGATCCCTATAAGACAGACCGATAAATGGAAATCTGCGTACAGATTTTAAATCCGACTTTTCAAAGTGTCACTATCGTACTTTTGGACTGAAACATTCCTAAATTTTTAAATATTTATTTTTCGAAATATTTCTTAAATATTGCCTATACAGAACCCACTAAAAATCGCAGGCGTATTACTATTAAGATCCCTGATGACGCTTTTGAACGTCATCGTTCGACCAGTTTTAATGGACGTTCAGAGGTTTATTAGAACATTGTTTACTGTGTTTTAATCGTCGTAAAGTGAAAATGCTTCTCGAAAGAGTATAAACATTCGGTAGGTAATTCAAAACACTTCGTACATAATATATTACGAGTATATACCAGTAAATGTACCATTTGCCGGTTTGCCCTGTGAACAATTTTTATCTTTTAATCCGGTGGTTTATGGAAATTCTCATTAATTATCCTTAATTTTCTTGAAATTTTATTCCCGTGTAATAATAATAATAATAATAATGTCAACTCTCGGTGGTTTTCCATAGGTTTGCAGAGGTACTCCCGGACCATCGCGCGGGTATATAAATACTAATTCAAATCTTCAACCGCGTGTATAATAATATAATGTAACGCACCGAGTTAATAACTAATAAATTAAACTAGACAACAATGTTTCTCACCTCGAGTCGAGTTTCTCCTCCATGTCCTTGGCGCATATTATAATTGTGAATTGTTATACATTTAGTTTAACCCTAATGCGTGTGAATATAATATAAATCTTGACTACCGACCAATTAACAACGGCGGTGGCGTCGGAAACGAATGTGGATGCCAACTATATTGTACCAAATGTACAGAATAGGGTTGTATATATATATTTTTTTTAATTTCTCATTTTATTCCCGTAATATACATATATTTATTTATTTATTTATTTATCATAAAAAAATAATTCTCGTCGAGTTATTTGTCTTTCATTTTTTTTTTTTTTTATATTTATATGTATATATATATATATATATATACACACAAATATGTATTATTAATTTCGAATCACGAGATAATTAATTGCGTTCGACTAAAACCGTCAGTCGATTTTAAATATGTAGTATCATCATTATGAAAATGTCCGTTCGGGTCTGTCAATATCAGTATTTCGAAAATTAATTTTAAAAACTTCGAAGGGATATGAAAAAAAAAAATACAGACATTATTCCACTTAGGCGACACAACTTTTTGATTGGATTCTGTATAAACACCAGCGATTTTTCAGGGATTATTTATTTATTTATTTTTTTTTGTTTTTTTTGTTCACTTATCATTTCATTTCGAATAGGATCCGCAAGAGTTCCGAAATATTATTTCTCCGGAGGCGAGTGTACACTGTACGGCGTACTATAATATCGAATTTCACGCTGAATTTTACTTTCTTTATTCTAGTTATTACTATTTCATTATATATAATAAATATATATATATATATATATATACAATAAACGAGTTTTAACAGTAATAAAAAACGAAAAAGAAAAATACAAAGCTTACGTGTACACGAAACTCGTGAAAAATATTTGTCTCTATAGGGATTAATTAAAAAAAATATATTAAAATGTATATTTTTATAGTTGTCACCAAACGCTGGACAAAATTAAAAAAAAAAAAATAAAATGTTTGGAAAATGAATATTACAATAAAATTGAAGCACTAGAACTAAAAATTTAATTATTTAAGTATATTTAATAATATATTTCTAAAGGAAAGCGATCCTATAAACTGTTAACTTTTTATTACTATAGTTCAACCCAAAATTAATATTAATTAGATCTTATTTAACAACCTTTTTATCCAAAACCCTTATCTAAAACCCAAAATTTCTTTTTAAGAACTGAAAATTGAAAATATTATTTTTAGAAAACTGAAACTGAATAGAAACTTTTAGGTATTATAACCTACTGGAGCCACAGATCATAGTGGAATCCGACAATTGTGATAATTTAAATTAATTATTATTAATAATTGATACTATTAAAACTATTTCAAGTTTAAAAAGTTAAAACTCATACAGTACAAAATATATGATGTCCATAATAACAATTTATAGGTTTTAAACTAATATTATAATATTGTTTTTAAAAAATACTTTATATTTAAAATATTTTTAAACATTAATTTTCTTAGATTTTTAAATAAACCGTAATTAATCTGGTAAATTATTCAATTTTAAATCAAGTTGATTATTATATAATTAGTAGCCTCTCTCAACCGATGTGCCGTGAAGAATTTTAAATAGATCACCAAAAAATTAAGGGTGGTATGAGTTTTCAAAATTCGATATTTTGTATGATATGCTTATATTTTGATATTTAGTTGTGTCACTTGGGTTAAAATTAATTACATTTATGCGGTTACATAATACAATAAGGTTGATGAAAGTTATATAGTATTATATGTTAGATACCATAGTTTTAGATGATAATATTAGGTTATCAATTTTATTCAAAATCAATTTTTTTGTATAAATTTCACGAGAATAACATTCAATGATATTATAAGGTACATTGGTGTACAGGTTAAGATTATAAACATATAATGTATAGTTTAAATCAATTAATAAAAAAATTGTATTTACATATCATTTTTGTGACAAAACACTAAACCTAATACATCTATAAATTTAAAATATTATATAAATAATATTTGTTTCAAAATAATTATGAAACACATTAAGTATACAGCTCGAAGTATAAATATTCAGTTTTGAGATTTTACTATCATGACTTATTGCAATATAATTTATAAGTTATATGATAAAAATTAGATACTAAGTTTATCATTTTAAATTATTATTATTAGTATTTTTAAAATACTAACTCTTGTAGTATTCTTTTTTAAAGTTTTCTAGAGAAATAAATATTTTTGAATTTTTACACATCTATATTGTCTAGTATATTTCTAAAAATAGGTTTCAAATAAAAATAATGAATGTACTCGTATATACGAGTATATATGTATACATATATGTTATGTACATAATGTACATATTTATATACCATACACGGCAAATCTTAAAACGGATATTAATTCTCGTTTAACTGGGAATCTATATAATGTCGAATTTCGTATATATTCAATATTATTTTTCCAATCAATAACGAAATAATAATTATATTAAGCAGTATATAGTTTTATATATATATTAGAAATTATTATAGTAGTTAGTATATTCAATAATAATCAAATGAAAAAATAAAAATAAAAATTAAAATTTTTAAAAATCATTTAGGAGACATAAAACATCGTTGGAAAGAATAACGGGCTTTTAGTGGTTAAAAATACGGCGAATGATTTATTTTTAAAAAACGCAATATTAATTTTAATTATGTTATTCTGTAGTAGGATGGGGAGAGGTGGAATATTGCAAATATGAGAATATTTTTACAAAGGCAGTGTTGGCGGAATGTAAATGAAATATATAGAGAGGGGAGAGTCAAATTATATGTCATTATACGACGAAGAGAAGGAAATGAAATGCGACACCAGTTGAAAAAGCAACGAACACATTTTAAATTAGGACGTGTGTGCCTGTAACACGATATTTCCGAAAAACCTCATACTTAAGGCGAGCAGGTTGTTGCACCTGTTCTCAGCTATCAATTCCACACTCTTCCTCGGTTTATTCTCTCAAAAAGCTTCACATGGGACTTTACGATATTATAATGAATGTGCACTCCCCCACCCCTCTTCCACCGACAAAGGTTTATCGTCGAAACTAATTAACCCGGTAGGCATATAATAATATATGGGCATATAATAAAATTTTGTGGTAAGGATTATATACACACGCATAATATACATTGTCCTGAATAAACTCAAATTTGATCCTGATACCAGTACCAATATATATATATATATATATAATATGTATAATAAAATGTAAATAACGCGAATGACGTTGAATTTCATGATTTCTGGCTGGATGAACTATTGTGTGTGCCGCACGTCCAAAAAATCTTCCTGTGTGCTTGTCTATTTCTAAATAGTTCGATTTGCAGATGTACGGATTTACAGGAATACTTTCATAATTCATTGAAAATATACACATTTGATTGGTACTTCAAAGAGTAAATCGTAGTAATCGTGCAGGAAGGTATACTCTGGGTTAGTAATCCCAAAATTATCTTGTTACGATTATTTACTGTGATAATTTTTTCATATAACCAATATTAGGTCTATTGATTTAAATTAATAAAATATAAAATAATATAATAAAATCAATCTCTTGAATATATTAAAAATGTAATTTAACAAACTAAACTCAAATTTTAAGAAAAAGATATTATTTGTGAGGATGAAAACGAGCTAAAAACGAGATTCAAATACCTACAACACACCATTCCAATAACAAAATATTTAACCGGACATGTTTTGTTTATTTTTCGTAGTTTCTAAAGTCTTATGATATAATATTTTAAACATTTTTTATATTTTTTAAAAAATAAAACAATAAAATATTATAAGTACTTAGTTTAAAACAGTATTTTCTTGACAAAAACAATGTTTACCTGTGTAAATATTAAATAACATTTTCGTGTATTTATACGGAGCTGTAAAATTACAGATATTCTTATTTTTTTTATTAATATATTCATAAAAATGTTGAAAATCAAATTTTCTAAGTTCATTTTTAGGAATTTCCAGGCCATAACAATGCATTATTATTATTATTATTATTTTACTCGTATTCCCGAAATTTTTAAAAATTTCAAAAACTTTAAACTTTGATCTCTATACTAGTAACTTTACAACGCTTTTATAACATAATGTTTATATTAAATTCTATAAATGTTTTAAGAACATTTTGTGTTTTTTATTTACTATCTGGACTGGATCGAAATTGACTTTTCAAATGATGCGGTCCTTTAAACCTGCTATAGTGAAAGCTAACAATCATCCTTTAGCCGATGATGGACAAAACGGAATAAGTACTTTGCCTGAGATTACATTGTGATATTTGTGGCGCAAGTTCACAAACGCGAATAGTATATTCTAAAACTAACTTTCCGGTAACTTCTTCTAGTGCTGTTTCGCCGATTCCCTTTGTTCCCGTGATGATATTAGTTTTCGTAAGACGTATCATATCACAAACAAGTCATGGCATCCCTGGCAGTCCAATATCAATATTATTCGAAGTCTCGAAATTCGATTTTATAACGATGATTATGAGGAAGGTATAAAAAAATCAACGAAATTTCTGATTTAAAGTTTGATGTAAAAAAAAAAAAATTTTTATATATATATATATATATTGGTAGTAACTTCACTTAAATAGCAAGATTAATGTAACGTACTTGGTTTTTTGAGTAAGACAGTACTAATTGCGTTACTTAAGTAACGCAAATAAAATTCAAAGACTGCATATTTCAAAGTAATTTGTACAAAGATATTTTAAACGATACAAATTGTTCACAAAGTTATTATAAATATTATATAGAGGACTTAGAAAATGGATTAAATCCGAATAAAACATGTTTATTTTTAGATTATAAAACATATATATTCTTTAATAATATTTATGGAACGCCTTTCATTTTCTATTTTCAAAGCATTTTTCTTTTTCTTCAACTCATATAATATGTAAAAATGACCATATGAAAATCGACTACCCAAAGCGCTAGATAATTTTGTTCGCAATAATTTATTTTTCATTTCAACTCTGCGATATTCCCAAGTTGATATAAATGAAAAATGCGCAACAGCATTTTTAATCAAATATTGTGATTACATGATAATAAAAACGATATTGATATAAAACTATTTTTAAATTACTTTAAAAATACATATTGAAATATTTTTAAATTGTTGGATTTTCATTTTTCTAAAAAATCTTTTTAAAATTGCCTATACAGAACCCCTTGAAAGCCATGCGTATGACGTCCTCTTGTATGTATAATGTATATGATATATTATTATTATTTTGTTCGTAGAAAATATTTGACATTTAATTTCACCCGTATCTCCCGTGTATGCATAATCACTCGTGTTTATATTAAAATCGTAGGTACGAAAATAAATAGTGATGCGATGAGGGGTTAATGTTTGCTACTATATATAGGTGCATCCGATATTATATTATTACAAATTTGCGCCGTTTATGTCTATATGATTAAAAAAAAAAAAAAAAAATGGATTGAATAATATTTTTCACTAAGAATTACTGAGATAATTCTCACTCAAGATAAATTTGTCGATAAATTGTTTATGAATACCGCGATTGATTAAGATTATTTCAAGCTATACCCAAGTAATATTATAGACAAATTTAGTGTGCTGTCTATGAATTTAACCAAACATGTTTTATATTATAATATTAACTATATATCTATGATTTAGACGCCCCTCAAATGCGATAACTGTTATCAATGATAACAACATCTTATGAAAAAAAAAAAAAGTAATTTCGTTACTTTTAAAGTTATTTAGTAAAGAGTAGTTTGAAAGTAATTGGATTATATTTATGTGTTATTGTAACTTTCAATATAATTGAATAATTTTTTTAAAGTAGTGTAACCAAAACCGTGTGTGTATATAAATTATATTTGATGTTTATATCGGTTTTGCTGAAATCGAAAGATGAAACTTTATCGAAAATGACATAGTGTGTGATTCGAAAATACAAAATACGGGTGTGGCAAAAATTGCTGTATTTAGACGTTTTGTATACGATACACAATCACTGTGTCCGAAGGAATATTATCATAATATAACACATATAACTGGAACGACATGCGGAGAAGTAATGAAAATTCAATTTTTAACTAAAACATGTTTCACGACGGGAGGAGAGAAATGCGAAAAATATTTCGCGGACATCCTTCGCGTTCGACATTATTGCTGTGTACTAGCCAAAGGCTTTTCTTTTATTTATTAAGATCTTCCGTCTCGTCCATCCCCTTGCCGAACATTGCCGGCGGCTAACAAATAACGAAACGCGTAGTGAGTCTGTCTAATATTATTAAAATCAAATGATGAGGTTTTTTTTCTCTTAAGCCGTGGAACAAAAAAAAAAAAAAAACTAATAAAAAAATGTTCTTTTATTTCGTTTTTTTTTTTTTTTCTTCTGTAAAAACGTCGACCGACGTGTACTCTGACGCACCCTCCCGCGTTGCGACCGCGCGACGGGCCAGCTGAAATTAATTCCAGCGCCGTCAATCGCAAACCTTCAATCGCGCATTCCGTTTGTTATAAAATCCTCCTAATTTCATTAAAAATTTAGCCCTCTTCGATCGGCCGGCCGTTTTTCGAAAGTCCACGTTAAATATGCACGGGGTATTATTATAATATAAAATGCCCGTGGCGTATAAATCGATGATAAGGAATTATATATATATATATATATATATAACATTATTAGTATCATAATTATTGTCCGTCCAAAAACGTTCGTTATAATATTATATATTATTCTCTTTGACTATCCTACATACGATGACACTGTCCGGGTGCCATCCGTGACAAAGAGACTATTTATTTATTTATTTATTTATTTATTTATTTTTTTTTTATCGCTTTTACTACCGTACACACTCAACATTTCAAAAATGTACACTCGTATTTAATGGGCGGAGAAACGCGGGGTGTATAAATTATACACGGGCCTGTAATATAGCCTGTAATCAGTGTTCTGTTTAAATAAGAATCCGTTCCGTTTCTCGTTCTTTTAAAATTAAAAGGAATTCGTTCCATTCCTCATTGTCTTACCATTAAAAGGAATCCGTTTTATCGCTCGTTTCGAAAAAAATGGAATTTGTTTCCGTCTCATTGCCCTCTCATAATTTCCATTAAACCATTCTGTATACACGTAATGTACATAAATAACATTTAATCAAACAATTCGTACAATTTGTTGTATTTATATGATAGTGATATAGGTAGGTACATAGATAATCTGTGAACATTTCAAATTTCTAGAGATATATATATATTTTTTTTTTCCCGGAATAATAAGTTAAAAATCCGTTGTTTTTCCTTACGCATTTAAGTACACAATTTCGTACTTCAATTATTATATTGGCTAGAATGGCTAGAATTGTCACCGACAAATGTTTTTTACATAAATAAAAATCTGACGAAATTCCTTGATTTTGCCTAAACCATTTTTGTTCATATTGTTTATATTGTATTTTTCAATATGATCAATCATTATTATAGATAATTACAACTTGCAAAATAAAATCCTAGGGAAAAAGTTAGAAAAAATTAATATTTTTAATTAGTACCAATATTAATAATATACAATCACCATTCTTAAAGATACAAAACGAAAGTATGTATTAAACAAAAATATCTAAGTTGTACACAAATTTACACCAAAGAAAAACTGATAGGTACTGTTTACATAGGACTATTTTTAAATTTCTTTTAAAAGTATTTAAATATCTTTAAATCCTTTGATTCTAATTTTTCTTAAAATTTCATAAAAATTGATTATATTTAACTCCTTAAAAAAAAGCTTATGGCATCTTTGTAAAGTATATTTTATTCATGTAAAAATCAGATACTTGTTGATATTCAAACTCGTTTTAATGGGAAATAAATAACAATAACATACAGTCTAACGCTAATAAAAAAAAGTTCAAATATATTAAAAAAATACATTTCGAAAAATTTCAAAATACGTGTAGCTCATGTTAATGTGTGTGTACGTGTAGATCAGTGGGGACGTTAATTATTATTGGATATAATGTTATCTATTTTGAGGATTTGAAGATATTTAGTTTTTTTGATCTAGTGAGTGAAATGAATATTAAATTATTATAGTTATATGTAACTCATACCTATATTATCTTGTTATATTTTTCTTATAAAATTTTACTAATGTTCATTAAAAGTGATTTAAATTTGGCTTTCTTTGGTTGGAGAGGAATGGTAAAAATAAATTTTCTTGAATAAATTTACTTGATGAAAAGGTATTTTTTTTATAACGTTTTCTTTAAAAAAAAGTACCGTAAAATAGGTTATAAATACATATTTATTTTATCCTTGAGCTTATTAATATTGTACCATTACTATAATCGATTTATATTTTATTTAAGTAGAAGTAAATACAAATTTCTAGTTAAAATGATTATTTCCAATATAAGAATTTTGACGTTGTCATTTAAAAATTATTATTATTATTTTGTTTGGATGATGTCATAGTATAGAAATTTAATTTAATTTTAGTTTTTAACTGAAGATACATGTAAAATTCCCATCTTATCATCGTAGTTATGATAATTAGACAACTTCATTCAATCCATCATATTATTTTACAAATTGTACAAGTTTTATAATGGAATCCATTCTAACTTGGTCCCTTATTTTAATATTACGTATTAACAAGATTAGTTTATTTTATTTTAAAATTATTTTTTTTGTAAAAATAAATTTCATTCCAAAGTCCTTTTAATCGCCCTATTAATAACATCGAAAATGTATTACGAGAATCATTCCTACTGGATAAAATATTAAGCGCTTAAAAGAAGTACCTATATCGATGTATAAAAAAGTTAAATATTTAATGTACTATATTAATACATAATATGATAAAAATGAAAATAAAAACGTTTACTGCGATTAAAATAATCTCTCTACACACTGAACAGTGCTCTAATATCGTGTAAAAAAATGTTCAAGTTTTTGATCAATTAAAAACAAAAAACGAATATCAATAATATTAAATGTCTGAATGTCTGAATAATACATAATATATCATCACTGAAAATTATAGTGACATCCGAAAGATATTTTTAACATTTATTACCAATGTACCGTTGAAAGTCATCGGCTGAGACTCATATTCAAATCGTTAATTTATTTTTTGGTATATTAATTCTCTATTCAACTATGACACAGTTATCTTATTTAATTGTACCGTCATTTCGTACGAGCGGAACGACTTTATTTTTTAAGTTTAGAAACTGTAAAATATGACACTGATGAGTAAGAAAAAGAGATATTTTAACGTTCGCTTTTTGTCAAGCGAAAAAAAACACACTACAGTCTTGAAATACTTAAAAACTTTTTTACATTAAAACGAAAACTCGTTAGAGGAGATTCACGTTCTTATTTTCAACATTCAGTAGTAGAAAAGATTAAACAGTATACGAAAATAAAGTTTTACAAGACTATCATAATATATAAATAGTAAAATAGATTTATAGATAAGATACTTGAATTGAGTTACAAAAAAAAAAGAAAAATGTCTAAAAACAAAAGTATGTATTATTTGTAGTCTAAATTACATTTGATATTATTTGATGGAAAATGGAAAATAAATATAAATTTGAAAAATTTATCAAAATACAATTTTGTATTATTAACATGGAATAATTATTATCATATCACTAAACTTAAATAAAAGTACAAAAAAATAATAATAATAATATAAAAGATAATGTCCATTTCATATTAGTAACTATCAAATCGTATAAACGAGAAAAAATCTGCAAACGTTTTCATATGTCATGTTTGTTTTAACTTTTTCAATGTTACCAGCTAGTTGTATTTAATCTATGTTGACTTTTGAGTATAGTTTTAAGAGTGCCTCCTCGTAGTTAGAAATGTCCGCATAACCTTTTAGGGCGATATTCTAGAAACATCTTGTAATTTATATATATATATATATATATCGTATTAAACACTGGACATGTTATCAATTATTATCTTATCTCCGTGTATAACAATTTACGCAAATATACCATTTTCAGTAAATAATTCTAGCGAGGCTAGGTATTATTATAATTTTCTATGTTACTCATATAGCATATTCTATCATTGATTATAAATTTAAAATTGTAAAGTATACCTGGTTGTACTTTAAAATAATATATTTCAATAGAGAAAAACTGAACCTTATACATAATACTACTTATTTTAGATATCATTAATCGTTTCAATTACTTTATAATTTATTTTGTTACAACATAATGTTTAATTAGATTAAATTATTCATACCTATACAAATTACGAATTATATGATATATTAAAAAAGAATAAATAATATAGTATAAGTATTGTACATAACTCATTATAAATAACAACTTAACGGATTTATTTACAATTATATATTTCAATATCATATATTTTTAATGTGTAGATTATTTTATACTATCTTATAATTTTACTCATCTTACCTATTTTAGATTCTAAAGAACTAGTGGTTTTTTATTGTTTTTATGACATTATATTGTTTTTTTTAGAATAGGAAATACATTTTCTGTAAATCCCTTGAATAGCAGTAGAAGACTAGTGAAATATATTTTTTATTTTCTAAATGAGTATAAAAATATAATTTAAATGTATTCGAAATACTTATGGGAATACAAGTAAAATAGTTAGTAAATGTTAGTAAATGTTTATACATATTATATCAATGGTAATATACATAAATAAAGTTCAATTAAGTATACTTTTTTGAAATATTAAAATTATTGTTAACCAGTAAAATATTTTCCAATTAGACGATGAATTTTTAAAATATAATTTATACTAAAAAATTTCAAGTATTTTGAATTTTACCCATTCCTTAGAAATTGTCTTCGTGGTGAAATGGAACTTTATCTAAAACTTGGAATCAATTTATTTTTATTGGTATAAGTGGGAAATATGTGTTATAATATGAACATTTAGACATTATAAACACTCTGCTGAATAATATTTCAAAGAAACATTATGAATATTTTCACATAAATTATATCATAACGTGCAAATTCAATTCTTTCCCGAGTTTTAATAATGATGATACAACAATATTATGAATATGTTTATCGCTACTATACGTATATATTATAAGTAAGACCCGAATATTGATGGCTTTTGCATTTTTTTTTTTTTCTGGAACATCTTGGGTGAGCTCTCCTAGCTAAGTATGTGATTTAATATCATACGAATCGAAATAATTAATTTTTCTTCATTTTTAGGACATTTAAATGTAGTTTTTTGTAATTTTAGGTAATATTTCAAATATATTTTTCAATAATCCACAGAAAAATCACGAGCTTATTACTGTTTTGTAAATATTATTTTACGTAACATATATTTATCTACTTACAATTTGACATTCGTGCTTACATTTTAGTTTGAAATTGCACCGTTAAAAGTTCGGGAAAAACTTCAAATAAGAAATACGTAGTTGTACGAATATAATACATATTATATATACCTATCTAATACGATATATAATTTGAGTAGTTTAAAAGGGTATTTTATTTTTTGCGTTTTTTGATTTTAAATTAAAAAATTTTCGAGACATTTTTTGTGTTTTAATGTCAGAGGGAAATCCCAGTCACCACATTTTATGGCAGCCGCCAATAAAGCTTTCTCTTCATCATTACACAAAATAAGTTGGCTTTCTGGTTTCTTTCCGTGTTTGCCGGTAAATCGGTCGTATAACGTACCACATGTTATTTTGAATTGTGTACTAGTCACTCATATAGAAAGATCGCCATTTATAATTGTTTGTTATGAATCTTGGACAAGAGTATCTGAACGACCGTATCCGTATGGTCTTGCCCCTACTTTTTTCTTGTACGTTCGACCCACTAAAAAAAAGGTTTTTTACTAAATTAAAACGAAATATACTATTATTATCAAACTCGCCCCAATAGCATTGTCGATTTCATCCCATGACAGACGTCACCAACACGAGCACTCAATAATTATGAATTAAATATGAAAAACTAGACGAAAATAATATAATCCTGATAATCTATAGGTACATATGACCTAAATAATTATAATAATAACAATATAAAACAATTTTTTACTTACTTTGCGCGGCCAATTTGTCTTATGGTAATATAAATCGTTAAACGTATATATCAAATTTTTCAACGCCGGAAAATCGTACAAAATGTTTCGTCGCAAATAACGGTTTTATCGCATTCGTGATGTGACAAAAATGTGTATTTTATTCCATAGAACATTATCGGAACAAATACTTTATTAACAGTGTAGGCGCGTTAAAACGGCCAAAAATCGTATATTTTCATATATAGTCATACGTCATATATATATATATATATATATATATTTATCAATGTAGTTTAAAAAGGTATTTTTTTTTTTTTTTTATTTAGATTATAAATTAAACATTTTTGTGTTTTTTTTTTTCTTTTGGGTCGTAAACGAATTTTTTAGGGCATTTCTATATAGATTTTTCTAGGGCGTCGAAATCCGGACCCTAATGATAAGACATGAATGTGGATGGGCAAAAATAGTGTTCGTTGCGTACGGCGCAAAATTACCGGAGAGTAAATTATGACGGTATCGTCGGCGGCGGTGTGTATATATAATATTATGGCAAGAGGCAATTAGGTAAACTCGATTCTATTAACGAGATTAGATTACTGTGGCGGGTGGGCGTCACGGGGGCATACCCGTTCCGTTTCATTATTATCAACGTGCATCTGTAGCGCGGGCAGCTTCCGCGTATAACACGTGCGTCCTGGACCCGCAAACGGCTACGATATTAAAACATAATATTATTATATTAGTATTATTATTATTATTATTATTATTATTATTATTATTAGTATTATTATTATTATTATTATTATTATTATTATTATTATTATTATTACAGTGCAACGATAATATCAATTTTGTATTTGCGAAGCAGGAAGCTGGTGAGCTTACGGGGACTTAGACCCCCCTGTAAATGATTTATGCCCGATACCGATGCGCCCGTGAAAACAAAAAAAAAAAAAAACGATACGGACCGGGGAGAGGTGATTATTACAACACGTGCGACTCTATTAAATAACAAAAAAAAATATAAATAAATAAATAAATAAAAATTGAAAAAAAAAAACGGTATTTCGCGGACTGAAAGTAAAAAAAAAAAAAAAAAAAAAAAGGTACACTTCGCTCGTCGGGTATCAGTAGGGGTGGATTCACTTCGTTGCTAGATAAGGGTACCTACTCTTGCTGGACGTATTGCGTTTGAAAACAGTGATAAATCATTGCCTTCAATAAAACGATTCTGAGCGTAGCTTTTTTGGTGTACTATACATAATTCTTAATATTAATTATATTATCAAATAGCGTACCACTACAAAAACAAATTTGGTTCCCAACTTTAAAAAAAAAACATAAAAAAACGGCAATTTCATTGGTGCAATTGATATTAAGATATGGGACATGCGTAAAATGCATGTGGACTAAAAAAATACTTTTTTTTTCCGTCGATTTTTTTAAAAATCTTTAATGCACTACTAACGTTATATTAAATTTTTTCAGGTCTTAAAATCTCATTTTACCAACTGTTTGGACTTAAATACCTCAAAATTGATAATTTTGTCGGAAAAACTTAAATGACAACAAAAAAAAATCGTGACTAAGGATTTTTGAGATTTTTTGCATTGGTTTTTGGCAAAAATAAAAATTAGCATAAACACGATAATAAAATCAAAATAATGTAACGGATTGACAAATAATCAAACACTGAATTAATTATTTACACTAATTCGTCTTGTCCCATACACTGTTTTTCTCTGGGTCAATAAACGCTAAAATCCAATTTAACGGTTTTTTAAATTTTCTCGCTCAAATTATAAAATAAATAATAATAATAATAATAATTATTTACATTTATGACCGGTAGTGGAAAATATTTTTATTCCCATAAACGATTATGAGAATAACAATTTGATGTACATTAGAATATGCGAATTACAATGAAATATATTTTCATTTTTTACTTAAGTACATAGTAATTATTATCAAAATAAATGTATGTATAATTATAAACAAAATATTATAATTTTATTCGTCAGATGAATATGTTATGTTTAATTAAATATAAAAGGTATAAAAAAGAATTAAAAAGTAAAAGAATAACCCTACCTAGTAATAGTATGTTATAAATTGATGAGCAAAAAAAAAGTCGTTACCGTTTTTTTCTAAAACGATTTTTCTATTTTCATTTCAGGTTCCATTTTCTAAACCAGTTATCTAAATTTACGGTTTTTGGTTACAAGGTTTGAGTGGTAATATTTATTTACAAATCGTAGTCAAATAAGAAAAGTTATTTTAAATTTAAATTTGTTATTTGTATATTATAACAAAATTGATTTACAAATAATTTCTTTCTCCAAATTAAGATATACGTAAAATAATACCACTATATTTATTGAAAATGTTTACTCTAAATGTATATATTATAGGTACTATTTTTGATTTTCTATCTTTATTCTATATTCACTTTGGGTCAAGTGTCTAAAACTGGTAAAAAAAAAAAAATTAAAAATCAAATCGTATAACAATTCACATTAGAATTTTGCAAACATTTGAATGGTTATATTATTTGCTTGTAATTTGAATATTTTTGTAAATAATAATCGAAAAAGGACAGTTTGAATATAATTAAAACTACCTAGAACTAAAAAAAAACACAATATCTAAAAAGTCTTCCTTGACTTCCTCTCCTTGAAAAATAATACAAATTCGTTTAGAAAAAAAAACAATTTCAAAAATACATTATTGTAAAACCAATATATTCCTTGCTTTAATGAGAATCTAAAATGATTAACAATATACCTGCCTGCTAATATACTCAAAAATGTTAATATTAAAAATATTAAAACATAAACTACTCCTAACAAAATGATTGGTATATCAATATTTATAGATATACAAGTAATACAGGTATTATAAATTAAATTAAATTACCAAAAATTCAATATAATCAGTAAAAAATACCTAAAAGATAAAATAATAAATAAAATAAGTAATAAATAATCAAAAAAGCACAATATTAAAAATATTATATTTAAAAAAAAAAAATTAAAACTTTGAATAAAATATTTCATGATTCAAATGTATTCCCTCATTATAACTAATATAACTATATTATGTACATTGCATGAAAAAAAAAAATGCCAAAAAATTAAAAATTCTACAGCCGAATAGCTTTTTACATGGATAATAATACTTATTGAAAAAATCGAAGAATGAAATCTTCAAAGTACTAACTAAAACCAATTTTCCACGAAAAAAAAACTCTTTACACAAAAAATGTCCTACATGATTTCTTATACTCAAAAAACTGTATATAGATGTATACAAAAAAAAAAAAAACACACATTATTATCAATCCAATAGATTCTTTTCTCTGCTCAAAATTTTTAATCATATCATTGTAAAACCAATATATAAATAATAACAAAACAATAATTATATCATCGTAATGTTCAGAAACTAAAATATAATCCAAATCCGAAAAAATGTACTTAGATACTCAGTTTTTGTTTGTGATAAATTGTTTAGACAATTCGCCACTTTTATTTACATATGACAAAAAAAAAAAAAAAAACAACAATATTTACCTAGATAAGTTTGAATAATAGTTATAACATAATTTTATGTGCATACCAATAAACTGAATGGACATCATAGTACTAAGGCTAAGGCCAAGATTTTTCTAAAAATTATTTTTTAAATATTGTTAGTCTACCGATTAAAAAAAAAAAAATTATAAACTCGATGATAACGTTTCTTTCCCTATAAGGGGTATCAAAAATTTTGCAGTTGAAGTCATAACGTAATCACTCCCTTTGCTTCCGCTGTAGGATATCGCATCGGTAGATGTGTAATTTTTAAGATCGAGTAGTACCCGCATTTTCGGTTTCCGTCTGACCAACTGATAATATACGAAACGTTCAGCGTTCCAATCACAATACATTGTCATCGCTGATATTAGAGAACATTTACACATTACAATATGTATAGAGCCGAGCCTTTTTTTTCGAAATCGAAATTTTTATGAGCCGAATGTATGTCGGAATCGTCGGAATATAAGATGGGTTGTATATCTTTGAAAAATTTTAATTTAAAAAAAAAAAAACGAACAAACGGTTCGCTACAGTAGTATAGATATAATAATGATGTCGTCTATGAGTTTGGTGTAATGAGCAAAATGACCGCTAATGTTGCATTATTCCACCGAAATCACGAATTCGTGATAAGAACGCTTATTAGTATAAAAAATGAAAATACGAAATGTACGGTATTTTATCAGTTGGTTAGAAGACGGAGACAGCGAACGCGGGTGTTACACGTCCTCTTAACGGATTCATCGATCGCAAATAATACATTATAAGAGTCTTTCGCTTAACCTGCGCTCCGATTGAGTCGTTACCCGGTTGTTTTACAGGACCATAAATCCTTCTCTTGTGCCGCATTCGGCCCGTTATACCTCCACAATCGAAAGGGATATATTGAAAAAAAAAGGTGGTTTTTATTATTTTATCGCAGACGACCTTGCACGCCTCACGCATTGTTCGTTTATTTTGTTTCGTATTTTACTCTCTCCCTCTCTCTCTCTCTCTCTCTCTCGTTATTGTTGTTGGCCGTAAAAACGGGCATAAATATTTTTACTGCCGTGCCGGTCTCCCATTACTCGGTGTCATTACTGTCGGAAACGAATAATTGACCGCTTCTTTCCCCGAGTCACACACCTCGTGGGATATTAGCAACCGTCGATTGCAGGATCGCACGCGGCTTTTGACACTGTTGTACCGGTAATAATCGACGGGAATACCGGAGTGTACGCCCGGATTCGGGTAAAACGATTCTGAATGAAAACCCGTTTTCAAAGTCGATATTTCCAGAAATTTACCATAAATGTAGTTTTCCAAACGCGCACGTTTCAACCGAATAGTTTATCTAGGATCGTCGATCCGTAATAAACACAACGAAAAGATCAATTAAATTTAATTTTAAAGGTTGAAACGTATAATACGTACACGCGCAATATATAGGAGGCACCCGTATTCGATTTATGTATCTGTTGTTCGACCAATTGATACGATATTATACGAATTTTACGTTTAGCATTAGCGACTTTGTTATTTTTAATATCCCAGTAAATTTATCTATTACAAAATTTAAAGACGAGATACCTATGGCGTAATGTCGTGTTTGTTTCCGAAATTTCAATTTTCTGTACAGATATATACAACTAATTTTAAATCCCATTGGTTTAGATAAATAATATATTCATTATACATTTTTAAAATGTAAAATTGATTGTAAACATTGATCTCGTTCGTAAATGTTGTTATAGATCGGATACTCTAAAATCGAAAACGACGAAATTGTGGTAAAAAATTTGAAACGGAAATTTCTTATATTATCAGATGGTCAGACGGAAACGGTAAATGCCGGTATAATGGCGTCTTTAATGCTTTTTTGAACAGTTTATTGATTTGTAAGGGGAGCCGCGTGCTTCATGTATTGCCTCTCCGAAAAAAGGGTACCTATTAAAGTTACAAAATTACATCTGTTTCATCTGTTTTTTTTTTTTTTTTTAATTTTATGAAACACAAGGAGAGTACATAGTCGTTACAACATACTTTTAGAACACTTATTCCATGGATAAGTTTTTATTTCAAACGGAATTATTTTTCTATACTTACATAGCATATTTTGTGCTCATATAAATAAACAATTTAAACTAATTGGACGTTTTACGAAATACAACACCTGTCAAAAAATCGTATTGCCTAATAAATGTATATTCGATCCCAAAGTTGTACGCGTTAATAAAATCATAAATAAGCGTTTATCCGCGTAGCTTACTGAAAATGTTAAAAACTTAAAGTTGGTCGGAAAAGGTTTTTTTTGTTTTCGATGTGGAAACGAAGGGATAAATCACGGGCCGCTATCTTGACAAACTATACCGAACGACTTATACGATTGCAACATATAATAATAATATAAGATTTAGCGATATTTATTATATTCTAAAATCTTGAATTGACTTATATAAAAGTATTTTTCAGCTATTATGATACCTACAATATTTTCATAAGCTATAAAATGTAGCAACATAAAACATTGATTTTGGTTTTTTTTTTTTTGTATAGTTTTCAGCCACCTTAATTGAACACCACACCAATGTTTTTCAGTACCTAGTAAAAATAAGTCCACGAAAAATAAATAATATGACCTCTTACAGACATTTTAGAGTTAAAACATTAATGTTTTGATTTCCAGAATATAACGTTATGGGGACTACCTCAAAGACGTTTTGCAAAATATTAATTAACAAAAAAGTTACAGCAATATAAAAAAACTAAAATAATTTTTGTACATTTGATATTTTGTTATACAATAACAGGATAATAGTTCTACCATATCGTATCTGATATGTTGTCCTTTAAATATTTTATGTCTAAGTTCTTATTAAAATGTACTTTTGTAAACATGTTTTGAACAAATGTCGTGATTACACAACAATAAAAATTCGTACGGACAAGGACTATTTATAGATTAATTTCATAATATATTTAAACTTTTCTAACTGATAAATTATCATTTTTTTCAAAATGTCTTAAATTGAATGTATAAACATGATACAGAATCGCTTAAAAATTACGGGTTGGGAGTCCTCTTAAGTCCCTTGCAAATACTTAATTTTTAAGGTGTTATGCATTGGAAATTTTGTCGTCAACAATGGTAACTACTTATATTTGGGTGACTAGTAACTGATTATTTGTGTATGTAATTATGCAACGGCAACATACGGGCGTATCGGTATGCACAAGTAATTTTATCATTGAAAAAAAAAACGTATAAATCCAATTAAAAAAAAACATAAAGTAACCTTACGGCTAACAACAATTTGGTTGCTCGACTCGTTTAAAAAAATTAAAAGAAATCTGTAGTTATTAAAACCTTTTACTTGTAACGGCCGGAGAAAAGAATTTTCATATAAAACTAATTATTTAATTAAATATACTATTAAAAATGAATGACTTTTTAAAATATTGTACATTATTTTTCGTGTAAAAAATTACAAGACTCAAAAAGTACTCCAATCAATGCAAAGTAAACTTATTGGAAATATAAAAACGGTTTTTAAATTAAAATAAACATACTAGAAGATACGTTATCTAGCCAAATTTTTTCAGGCATATTAATAGCTTAAGTGAAAAATCGATTGGGTTTTGCAAGGGGAATGTTAGACGTATTTGCTGTTTCAATCAAACTAACTGACAAATGTTAAAAACGTACGTTTGGCATTCTCATTACTATACTTCGTATTTTCTGAAATAACAGTAAATCCACTTATAACTAAATGTATAGACGACAATATTATCTATGCCCAGTTTTCGTTCATTCCTCCAAAATTTTAATTTTGTAAAGTAACAATTTTTATACAATGGTATTCAAAAATAAAATATATATAATTCTCTACATTATACATTTTAAAATCTTTAGGTATAATCTATAAACTCGTAAAAAACCATATTGATAATTATTGGATTCGGTGTGTTTTCAAATGTTATTCAAAACTTTTTCGTTTTACACTGTAAAGATTACACTTTTTGTACACGAGAATACTTACTACAATATTTACACCAACATCGAATCCGGTAAAGTACATCTAATATGCGTTATTTAAACGAATTTGGAAATCGTCGAGGTTAGAATATTAAGCGATGGGAAAAGTACCCGAATCGTTACCGGAAAAAAAAAAACGGTTTTCGATCAAAACGCTAACTATATAGCGTAGTAGTACGTTATTTAGAACGGATAAAAACAAAAAAAAAAAAAAAAAAACTAAATCGTACTACCGCTGTATCGTCTTCGGCATATTAATACGTACATCTATAGTGCATCACGTTTTAGTTGTATATTACAGTTTAAGTATGTCTTACAAGGTCTATGTTATTATTGCGAGTATTTTCGTTTTATTTTAGTCTATATACATATTTATTATTTTTTGTTTTACCCTAAAGTTCGTAGCCGGCGCCCGGTTAACAATATAATACGACGGAGGTGTGCTGTAATATAATTTGCATATTTGTATTGCTTTCTCGAATTTTTTTTCATTATTATTAAACATTAAAATCGGGAGTGATGGGAGCCGGTAAAGTTACACCGATGTCGATGTCAACCAGAATCAAAATGCGAAATTATCAGCAAATTTAATTTCAACCTCTAAAAATGCATTTTTAATGAACGTTTAGAGATTTATTCGGATGCGCGTGTCATGTTCTAACCAGAGCCCGAACCAGAATCCATATCGTGTTCCAGGCTTAACCCACCAAAATAAATATACTGAAAGCATATTGGAAATATAAAGTTTGTTGCCATAAGGTGGCTGCTTCTTCGAAATTTTTTTACAAAATAAGATAATATATTATAATATACTATTAAATATTATAAAATTGTACACAAATGAAATTTACACTGATGGAAAAACAATGAAATTATTTTTTAAAATGTGCTTGAACCTAGAAAAATGATTCGGAATACCGTATTAAATTCTTTCAAAAAAAAAATAAATAAATAAATAATAATAATAATACAAATATTTGCAATACTTATAATACTCTATTCCGAATAGTACCTACGCAAGTCTGCAACTAACCAATAACATAACGTGTCAGGTTCTTTGTAAAAAGCAGGATACTTATTGATTTTCGAATCGTCCTTCTATTAGAATAGTTTTATACTATATTAGTGACATGTATTATTATCGGGCCATAATATGTAGTAGCGCTATATAATGAAATGGAAGGTATTAATTTCCAACGAAAATCGTTTTAAATAATATTCGAATCCAAAATGTTTTAGTCAAAGAGCATTAATGACTTTATTTTATGATTATTGTTATACCAGATACGTATAGTTAGGAACGTTTGATCCTCTGAACACTGCGTGACACGTTCATAAATATTATGCAAATTAATACGTTGAAATGTCTAAATTTTATATTGAAAATTAATTCTTCACGAGTTTACGATTTAAAATCTTTTTTTCGGCAATGTTCGGCATTATAATGTAATTCATTATGAAACTATACATTAATAGGTTTAGAAGAAATTCTGTGTTCACTGCATGCTATTTTGACAGCATGTTTAGCAAAAAAACAGCAGTTTGGTAGTTACTTCTCTGTATTATTGAGATTAACGATATTCCACACAGACCACAGACGGTTAATTAATTCGAACTCCTCGTTGGTTTTTAAACCAAACGATCGCTAAAAAGTCATAATTAATTTTAACCCTTTTCCATCGCACGTCGTCCGATTGACGTTCTACACGTTCTCGATTATGCACATCACTGAAAATTAGGCATTTTCGTATAATATTTGTACAACACGAATGAGCGAGGACGGGAAAGTTCATCGGTAAAACAACAGTGTTGATTGCCAACGTCTTCAATACGATTGTCGGGATATGCAACAATTTTTTAAAACCGGATACTATATTTCCGTTCTTTATTTCTGGATTTTTTTCTAGGCTTATCGGAATTTCACGAGGTTTCTAGACTCCGGCGTAGCTATTGCGGGTTGTAATGGTTTTTTTTTTTTTTTGTTTTTTGTTTTTGTTTTTTGTTTTTCGCATAGACTGCCCACGATGTCTGATCAAATATTATCACGAGAGACGCATGTTGTAATAATTTATGCCGGGTCAGGTTTACCTTCGTACACTCATATATAATGATTAACACGCGGGTTACTGTTTAAATATTGATGGACGTACACAATATTATAATAATTTTTGAAGCACGTTTATGGAGTATTATTACACACGTGTTCAAAACGGAATATTATTTATTATGTAATATTATGAATAGGGTGTATGTACGTGCGAGGTATTTTATTTTTATTTTTAAATATTCTCCGCGCAACACTATAATATATAATATAGGTACTCACCATCGGTGGTCAGATTAATAGTTTATTCGTGGGGGGGGAGGTTTTATTATTTTGTTTTTTTTTTTTTACCACGAGGATAATGGAATGTGCGTACGCAATCGCAAGCGTAACAAAACCAATAACGTATGTATATATCATAGTTTTTATTTTGTAAATTATCGAATTGTCGTGTTCCTTCGCTTGTCAGTCGGAATCAAAAATAAAAATAAAAATAAATGCATTTACATTTTAAACTGATATTTTAACAGTGAGATAGAGGTGAAAAAAATGTTATTCCCATTTCGTTTATAGAAACGTCAGCAAATCCAAAATCATATGATATATTCAGTCTTAAACGGCAAAACATTTGACTGGATAAGAATAGAAATAACGACAATACGTTTTATCCAAATGTAGATTTATAAAACGACAATTTTTATCAAATTAAATATCAGAGTAAGTAGTTTTGATTATTATTTTTAAATTATGTCTCCTTATTTAATTGGCACATAAATTGCCCTTTAATATATATAGGATAGATTAGACAACGAGCATACTAAAAAGTGGGGTATGCACAATTTTAATGATAACAAAAATGCGGGTTTTCTGATTTCACCAAAAAATAAATAATATAATTTTTTCAATTATAATATAAAAAGTTGATGATCTGTATATTATCAAAAATCCACCATGGATAGGCATTTTCCTTATTGTTAAAAACATTTTTATTGTTTAAATAAATCTTAGAACGTCATATTAATGCAATTAATTATTAAAATAATATATATATAAATATATCGATTAATTAAGTTATGATTTTTTTTTTTTTTGGTCAAAATTATATATGGTATAAAATAAACAGAAATAGTTTTTTGTTTTGTGGTAAAATTATAAACATCCAGAAAATGGTTTGATTCGTGAATAAGACTGATAATTTAGTAGATCAACCTAACTTAACCTACACCTAGATCAAAGTATAGGTATTATTTTTGATGAATACTATAGTACATACCGAGCTATTTCAATTAATTGTTAAATATATGATTTTAACACATAGACAAGTAGGTTTACCTTGCATTCTTTCTATCTGGTTATTATGGATAAAGACAATAGAATAGAAAATATTTATCTATACGAGATTAGAGATAACGATTTTTTACTGATCATAAATAGATAATTAAAAAAAGACAAAAAAACGAAACAGGTTTATAAAAAAAAAAAAAAAAAATTGAAATCTAAGACAATGTACAATATTACACTACCCCTAGTTATACGTTTTTGGAAACAAGTCCGGAATAACGTTTACGCGCAAATATCGTAATAATGCACCGTTAAGGGCCAGTATTACAATCATTGATTATAAATCTGGTTTCGTGACGGTCCGTTAAAATTACGATTATCTAGGTAACCGTGGTTAAAGCTATTACAGCTCGTTATCATAAAAATAGTATTACAATACTCCGTCAGCGTTCATTTCAGTAACGCACTGTTTTGATTGTTGTAGAATGTTGTTTTAAAATGTTTTTGTATTATGCGTATATTTTCATTTGGATTTACAGCATATTTTATGTTTAATGTTTACATAATAATTTAGAAAATCGAAATAATGGATGACTGAACATTTTTTTTAAAAAATTTTAATTTTGCTGAAGAATAGCAGTTAATGAATTTAGTTTCAAAACATTGGTCAGTAGTCATAAACTGTACTGCAAACTGAACAAAATTATCTTCTTTAATTTCGTCCTCAATATTGGAATAATATTTTCATAATCCATTTTATCTAATGTATCCATGATACTATACTCTAAAAGAATTGCCGAAATATTGAATAGTTTTCAAGTATCAAGATTTAAGTTATATTTTGGAACGAATTTAATATTTCTGTTGTTAAATTTTCTATTTATTGACAATCGAAATAGACTTTTTTACACAAACAACATTTTTTTATATTATTCTTGACGCAATAATTTAATTTCAACCGCAGTTTCACATTTTTCGTTAAAATAATTATTTTCGATAAGAATATCAAAATAATCGCACATATACCGTAAGTCAACAGCCAATCGGATGCTTTAACGCTTCAACACATTTTGTGACCAGCCGATAGGTATTGGCTGGTACGCGTAACCGGCGCGGCACCTAATAGTCAATAACCGAGGTCAATGGACCGGAGTTTGTAATACTGATTATTCCGTCTTGCAGACTGATAAACACTGATCGGAACGTAACCGATGATTGTAATACTAGCCCTTAAAGTGATTCGACTCGGTTAAAAAAATATCGTTTTTAGACCTTTCGCTGTGACAAAATTGCGCGAATTTGGCGGATTCGATTTTAACTCTGTAAAAAGCATAATATTTTTGATATCTTTTCTAGGTTTTAATTGAAGCGTTTTTCGAAATATGAATTTTCAATTTCGGTATGATTAAACAAAATTTCTATATTTTAATAATTATTCATTCGTGTATATATGAATATATGAGAGAGAATAGGTTAAAGGACCATACAACTAAAAATTGTAAAAAAATTTTATTACATAAATAAATAGTACATGAGGTAAGATAAATTTCTGTGGTCGAATTATTGTTGTAGGACAATTATTTCCCTATGTAAAGATAAG